>JMFS01128303.1:0-15468 GCA_000699545.1 Podiceps cristatus | reverse complement strand
TGTAAAAAAATAACACATGGATTAAATTGTTTTCCAAGCAGTAGAGGACCTAGCAGACATAACAGTTTCCCGGAAACAATTATTGCTGGCTACACTGGTGGTAGTACAGTGTTAAGATGTTTACAACCCCGCTTTACATTTTTGAATTAACAGCTTACAACACAGTACCATAAATACATCTGGTTTTAATTAGCCTGGGAGATGAAAGGTGATTGCAGGTTTTTAAAGTTCATTAAATCGGTGACTTCATCTTTTTAATTAATTCAGTCATGACATACTGCAATCTATAAGTGGTACTGTGATCCAATTGGGATTTATTATTAGCCTTTCCTCTACCTTCACATTTTATGTAATTGTAAGCACTGTTTAAGTTCATGTTTAAAGTTGAA
Organism: Podiceps cristatus; assembly: GCA_000699545.1. Taxonomy (NCBI): domain Eukaryota; kingdom Metazoa; phylum Chordata; class Aves; order Podicipediformes; family Podicipedidae; genus Podiceps; species Podiceps cristatus. Next base: position 15,079 of record JMFS01128303.1, on the reverse strand, counting down.
TTGCACTGGAAAAAGTGCTTTCCCCTCTCCTCTCTAAATTCTTCTTCGATTACATTTCATGAGACGAACTATATGGTGACTTCCTAAGTTTTAGATTTATTCCAGTATCTGAAGTGAGAATTTCTCTTTTCTGTCCTCATTGAGAACAATGGGTGGAAGGACAAAAATGACAATTTAGCCTCATGCAGTTCATCTCAGATACCAAGCTGTCTCAAGTGGCACTGACATCTGTATTTGGGCAACTAAAACCTTCCTCAAGGAAAATGGAAGCAGAATGTTTCCCATATTTTCAATGGAAGGGAGGCTAACTATTTAAAACACAGTTCTGGGCTCAGAAAATATATACATCAAAAAAAGTCTTAGGCAATGGATAGTGCTGTTTATTTTATTTTTGGTTTGCTTTGTAGGCTTTCTGAGCTGCGAACGCATGCTGCCAGCTCATGTCCAGTTTTTCATCCACCAGCATGCCCTAGTCCTTCTCTGCAGGGCTACTCTCAATCCATTAATATCCTAGTCTGTATTGATATTGGTGATGGCCTGAACCCACGTGCAGGACCTTGCACTTGGCCTTGTTGAACTTCATTAGATTTGCACAGGCCCACTCCTCAAGCCTGTCAAGGTCTCTCTGGATGGCATCCCTGCCTTCTTGTGAATCACCTGCACCACTCAGCTTGGTGTCATCTGCAAACTTGCTGAATGCGCACTCAAATCCTACTGCCTCTGCCACTGATGAAGTATTAAACAGCACTGGTCCCAGTACAGACCCCTGAGGGCTACTACTCATTACTGATCTCCCTTTGGACATTGACCATAATGGCTCCTCAGATGCAGCCTTCCAGCTAATTACCTTATCTACCCACCCACCCACCCATCAAACCCCTCCCTCTCTAAGTCAAGGGTAAGAATATTTGTAAAATAGTGCAAAAAGGGAGCATTCCTATGTGGGGAGTTGTAGTGAGAGTCTGTTAGTCCCAAGAAGAAACCCTGTAGTTGTGGGCACCCTGTACCTCTGTGGAAACCAGCTGTTCAATGAGGAGGCACAGATTTTAACCCCTCAGACAAATCAGACAAAGTGAAAAGTTTAAGGTAATTGAGAGAGGATAAAAATGTAACAGAAAAATGGTATTTTTGAATTTGTGAAACTTGACAGTATTGTGATACTTTTTTCAGTACTGGTGATTATTCAGTGGAATAATCCGTGTCTCCTCAAAGCCCATAGAGAAGCCTTGGCTGGCCATAGAAGGAAAGTACCAAAATTCAGTGGAGTCTTTGCACAATTCTTTAGACGTATTTCTGCTTGAAACCAACAGGAATTTTATTAGTACTACATCAGTTTCCCAGCAAATAAACAGATGACCATTTGGGTTCTGAACCAGCTGAATGCAAATGTGATGATGAATGCTTGAAGGGGACTTAGCAACATAATCGATTTTGCAATAGGAAGTCATTGTAGAATTGGAGGCATTGTGACCTTAGATCCCCTACCTTTTGGTCAACAGATTCAACAGAAACTTTAGCAGTATCTCACCATACATGAGAAAAAAAAGTTACTTTGTTCACTCAACCATTTGTTAAAATTGTTGGGGAAAAGGTAAAATTCAGCACAATCGTCAGACTAAGTCAACTGATCATTCAAAATTTATGTCATTTCTTACTAGCTAAGGAAACTTAGAACTGAAAAATGAAAGCAAGAACAGCAAAAAAAACCCAACACATATCTGTTGTTCTCTGTCTGCGTAAGCACTCTGTAATGGAACTAATCCAAGGTTCACTTCAGAAGATCTGACATTTTTCTGAAGTTAAGTGCAATGAACCATTATAAGTTTGTTTCTTTTTATGCAGTTTGGGAAGAAGCAATGAAGCACTTTGTTCTTGCTTTGAAGAAAACTCTGGGGACACAAAGCAACTGACAGATTCTTGCTTACCCCTTTTTTTTTTGGCTAATTTTAGTTGAACTGTGCAATCACAACAACTTAGAAATAAAACAAAAACATAAGACTGCTCAACTATTTTTAAGTGATAACCTCATTTGCTTATTCTTAATTTCCAGAAAGCAGTAGAAATAATGTTTTAACACAGCATTTTGCTAATAGCTGTAAGTGTCACTTAGACAGCTTTACCCTTGATAAAAATGTAGAACATTTTCAAAATCGTTTGTGGGTGTCTGATAAGCATAATGGTGAAGAAGCACTGAATATGAAAGAATATAGTAATATGGGCTTATAATGGAAAATAAGTGAAGATAAAGTAGCACTCCTACACATTACCCTCAAAAGATGATACATAGCTTTCATGCAAGGATTTGTAGTATATTTGCGTGTGTGTATATATGTACATGCATACAGATAAACATATCTGCATGTGCGTGTATACATGTATGTACATCACAAAACAGGAATCAGATAACTTTGTCTACATGGTATAAACAATTATTATAGTGACAAAGAAATCAGTAAAGTTACCTTTTAAAATAACCAAAGAGAAAAAGGCACTTAATTAGTCAGTAGGACAAGTATAAATAACTACAACATTTTTGGCTACAAAAATGATCCAAGGGCTGGAGCACCTCTGCTATGAGGACAGGCTGAGAGAGTTGGGCTTGTTCAGCCCGGAGAAGAGAAGGCTGCGGGGAGACCTGATTGCGGCCTTTCAGTACATAAAGGGGGCCTATAGGAAAGAGGGGGAGAATCTGTTCAGTAGGGACAATGGTGATAGGACAAGGGGTAATGGTTTTAAACTAAAACAGGGTTGGTTTAGACAGGATATAAGGAAGAAATTCTTCACAATGAGGGTGGTGAAACATCGAAATGGGTTGCCCAGAGAGGCAGTGGAGGCCCCATCCCTGGAAACCTTCAAGCCCAGGTTGGACGGGGCTCTGAGCAACCTGATCTGGGTAATGGTGTCCCTGCTCACTGCAGGGGGGTTGGACTAGATGACCGCTAGGGGTCCCTTCCAACCCAAAACATTCTATGATTCTATGATACAACAGCTGCAATGCAGGTAACATTAACAGAAGTTAGAATAATACTGCATATATAGCATTTTTCATGTGCAGACCAGAGTGCAAAGCAGTTTACAAAAAGGCTGGAATATCATTATCCTTATTTTACAGAAAATGAGATAGAGATGTGAAATGTATTAGGAATAAGAGAGAACCAGGAATAACATAGGTCTCTTGATTTCCAGTTCAAAGCACACTTTGTGCCTTGATAGCTATACATTCAGTTTCTGCCATAACTTAAAATTAATCACAACTATTCCTAAGAATCATGTAAGTGTAATATAGTTACTCTAACAGTTCTTGTACATTTTAAAGAGAAAAGTCAACTGCCAAAATGCAGAGTTGCAAAACATTTTCTGAAGTTATCATAATAGTTCACAATTTGACAGTTGTTGGCTTATTTTTCCTTTCACCCTGTTAACAAGGTAAGCAGCTCACATGATACAATATGAAATTCAATAGCTAACTTCAAACAGAAATTTTACAGAGATTTTGCCCTATATTAAGATTCAAGCACTGCTTCTTTGCCATGATACAGAGGTAACTTTTCAAAGCTCACTTTATGCAACCCAGTGTATATACTGCAGCTACTAAAATTTATGAAACAATGTCTGAGCCCAATTATCTTTTTTTTTTTTTTTTTTTTTTTTTGGAAAATACTAGAGCTTCCATTCATAGAGTACTGTGGTGGTTCAGGGAAAATTTATACCATCTTTTGATGAAGTCATTATGTTTCAGGCATAAAAAACATTAGATCAGTTTAGGTGTAATGCTCAAACAGTATTTTATTCCACAAAGCAAGTAATATATTTAGTTTCTTTGCTACAAGAATCTCTAGCGTAATTTCCTTCAATAGACTGTTATCCACATTAGAACATGCATTTTTTTTCTTAATAGGTTTTAATTATTTGGTGACTTCTACCAAGTGTGACAAACATATGCTGCTTCTTGCAATGCATACATGTTCCAAGGTGGAGCACAATGTTTAATCAGATATGCCTACCTAAAACACATTTTAGTGGGCTTTATGAATTGAAGATGCCCAGGAATTACATCTCCATAGAAAGAAAGTTTAAGTAAATTGATCTTTCTTGAATTTCTGTAAGATTTCTGACCACATTTAGTTCGTAATATCCAGTAACTCTGGGCTTAAGTTCTGCTCTTTGGAGCAGAACTTTGGAGCAGAACTTTGGAGCATTTTTCTTACTGATTTCTACATCCTATATTCACTCCCTGGTTTTTAGCTGCTCTTAAGCGTAACTTATTACTCTGGATTTAAGTCTGTCAGACTTTCTGCATTCTGATGTCTTGATTTGCCAAACATACTCTAGTTTATAAGTGAGCTTTATTTGGTTAAGTATTTCCAGGTGAGATGAAAAGTATTTCTTGGTAAGAACTTCATGCTTTGTTTTCTCTTCCCAGAACATAATACTCAGATTCTTGTTAAGAACAAAATATGTACACCAAAATACTGAGGTTGCCATTAGACAGCACACTCCTAATGCACTTTAAGATGCAGTACTATATAAAAATATAGTAGTATGTCCATATAGAGTTTATAAGTGCTTGAAAAATTTGTTTTTAATTACTTAGAATTTCTGCATCTTCCAACTCTTTTGAGGAAATAGATTTGCTTGCTTTTATTTTGGATAACAAAGTACAAAATTTTGGTAGTGTTCATGGTCAGCTGATCAGAAAAATAAGTTTTCTGGCATGTGAAAGACTTCAGAATTCAAAATGTATTTATCTTCCCCCATATAGAAATATTGTTTAAAAGAAATACTGTCATTCAAAAGAAATGTCAAATCATTCTGATAGACAATTCCTGATCATCTTTTCTTTGCATCCAAAAATATTATTTTCCTCAGTAAGTGATCGATAATAAAGTGCATCTGGAATTGTTCCACTTGGTTGCAAATTATTTTTGTAAAATATGACTCAAAATATCCAATTCACTATTTCTTAATTTTGTTAAAAAAGTGTTACAACTGGTGGAATTTGACTACTGAAAAGTACTGTTGTGACTTTGTATATTGCAGGCCACAGACCTGTCTGAGATTAGGACTCATTGGTTTACATGTTTTGTTTTCAACTGCTAACTCCACTTAGAGATAAAAAAATTTTCACATCAATTTTACCCCAAAAATAAATTAAAAACATACCCAGTAGAAATGTATTACATGTCCTGTCATTGTTTTGCATTCCTAAATATTTCAACATTTGCAGTCACTTATGACATGGCTTTATGTGCCTCAGTTTATTTTTCTGCTTCACAGATCACTTGTACTCAGAAAGTTAGGCATGATTTGCCTCCAGCCTCCAACAAAATGTGTCAATACACAAATTCACTACATTGTTATTCCTTTCCTAATGGTTTGGGTTTTTTTTTAAAGTCTAGGAACAGTGTCTTGCAGGCACTGTCATTATTTTGTCAAACATTTAGGGAATACAAAGAGGCACAATCATATTGAAAGAAAACACTATCATCTGCTACGGTGCACGCTTTTGTCAATATTGTAAAAAGACCACGTTACCTAGAAACATATCAACTTTCCACATTTTTAACCTTCACATTAAAAATATCTAGGACATTCTGAGCTGCCTTGAAACTCTGATTAACATCGTCTTTTTCTAATTTTTTATTTCTCTCATCTCACTGTCAAGATGACCTCAAGAATGAATTCTAAAGGTACTGAATATCTGCACTTTCCACAAACATCAAAGTATAGGTCACTGGGATTTATTTTTAACATATCACTCCTTTAATCTGCAGCCTAGTTTTTACATAGCTTATTTTAGAGTTTTAACTGTTAAGCCAAAAGATAGCATAAGAGATGGTAAGCACTACTTCATACTAACAGAATGTAGAAGTTAAAATGTATATGAAAACCACTGCAAGTTGGAATCTCATCAGGAATTTCACAGGACTGCATCTATGGTATAAAGGTACTTTCTGCTGTATTATCTCTGCTCCACAAAGCAGCAGTGAGGAATTTCAGCTTCTTTTCTCAATTCATCTGCCTAGGAATTCATATAAAGTCAAAGTAATCAGAACTCCTTCCTGGAGTCTGGTCTGATATAGATCAATATATACTGATTCCCTGCCCCCCCACCCCCTGCTTTCCTCATCTTTCTCTACCTCATTATTTGCTTCCTATGAGCCCCCAGTTTCTTACCTTTGTAAGGTCCTATACTTAGGCCTTCTATAAACCTGGCTCCTGAATAACATTTTAGATGCATTCTTTTCTGTTCATTGATACAAAGAGTTCCTATTATACGTTTTATATCCAGATAGCTCCATTATCTTCCTGTTTCTAAAAGGTGTCCATAATTTACTATCATTGAAAAGCTGATAAGGTTTCTCAACCAGTAGTAAGCAGAATGAAACACAAATGTCCCATCTTACAGGACTATCAATTTATTTAGGGTAAAGACATCAACTTTTGTAAAGCTGAAACTTGGAGACTGTAGTAACATAGAAAGAAATGAACCAAGAAGAAAAAAAGGAAAGACTTTAATACCATTTATCATGCAGAGATACTACAAACTCAAGTACAGGTAAAATATTCTTACATGAATTTTTGTCATTTGAAAGCAGTAGAAAGAGGGCCTCCAAAACTTAGTCTTTACCAGTCACTGAATCTTACTGCTCTTCAGCTTTGTAAAGGTTTAGCATAGGTCATATCATATTTGCACAATAAAATAGTGGCAATGAAACTGAAAAATGAAAACAGAAAATAAATTCTCCAGGGACTACTGTTCTGAAATTTGCTTTAGGGGGTCACAATAGGGTATTTCATACACTTTCAGTAAGTTCATTTCTCCAAAACAGCATTACAAACTACACAGAATCATAAAACAGTCAGATTGGAAAGCATCTTGAAAGATCTTCTAGTCTAAACTTTTGTGGGAAAAGGAACCTAGACAAGATAATCTAGCACCCTGCCCAGTTGCTTCTTTAAAGCCTCACACGAGGGGGACTCCCCACCATGTCCCTGGGAAGGTTGTTCCAGTGATAGAAATTTTTCACAATAATAGCAATCTGCAACTTGCACCCATTGCCTGTTATCCTTGTCATGTGGTTCCTTAGGAAGAGAGAACCTCCATCCTCTCTGTAGCTACCCTTTCAGTACTAGAAAACTAATCAGGTCCCCCTGAGCCTTCTCTTTTACAGGGACATAACTCTGTCTTTCCTCACAGGGTGGGTTCTCCAGTGCTTCAATCATTTCTGTAGCCTTCCTTTGGATCCTCTCCAGTCTGCCAATGTCTTTTTTGAATTGTGGGGACCATAACTGGACACAGTATTCCAGGTGTGGGTGGACAAGCACTAAGTAGAGTGGGATGATTATGTCACCATCTCTGCTACTAATGGTCCCATGGATGCAGCCCAGGATCCAATCTGCCTTTGTTGCTGAAGCAGTGCACTGCTGACTCACACCCAGCTTGTTGTCCACCAGGACCTCCAAGTCCTTATCCGCAAGGCTGCTCCCCTGCCACACAAATCCTACCCTGTACAGGGCTCTTTGGTTTCGCCATCCCAAAGTGTTGAACCTTGCACTTGTCTTTGTTAAACTTTACAGTGTTCTTGCTTGCCCAGTCTCCCAGCCTGTAATTTAGTTACTAAAACTTCAGTTTTCAGTCTAGAATAAGAAAATTGTAACAAAGACTTCTGAAAACTATACGCTGATTATGAGGAAAACACAGCCAGACATTCTGAGGAGTTGCAGGGTATCTTCCTTGAGAATTGAAGAATACTGAAGACATGAAAAATTATTTCAGAATGCTGTAAAACTGGGAGGTGTGTCCAGCAGCATCTGTATTGGCCATCTAATGTTTTATGTCAAATAATGTTCTAGAACATTACAGCAAATTAGGGCAAACTCACAGAAATACTGTTCTTGCTCTTGGATATGCACTTTAATAGCAATTGCATATTGTCATGACAGTGTGTTTGACATCAAGTGCCAAAAGTAGTTCTACCTACCACTGTGCTCCATATGATTGGTCTTAACTCTTACGTAGTCGCTAAGCGTAATACTCTTGTGATAGTTTTCACTTTGCCACTGATTTTACCCTTTCAGATTAACTGAGACCTTCAAGTGATCCCTCCTTCAAGCTGATCTTATTTAAAAAGGAAGCTGTAAACTAGCTTTCAGTATCTTTTTCTTCAATGCTGTAATTAAAGTCCACAACTGTTATCAGAATCTGCCTCTTTTCTCGGTCAGATTAGCAAATGCCATTAACTTTACTGGATGTCACTGACATCACCTCTATTTGAAGTATTGAACAAAAATGACTGAATTTTTTAATGTCTTGATACAGTTGTGCACAGATGCATATCTAGGACCCAGGTATATTGGTTCGTTCAACTCAGCTCTAGTGTCTTCTCAAGAAGTAGGATCAGTATGACAGGAAAAAAAAACACCACAAACATTTTGAGGTTAGCTTGGAATGCAGTGAATAGATCATTCTTGTTGGGATTTTTGGTTTGGGTTCTGTCCCCCGCCCCCCAACAAATTGTCTTTCACTTTGCCAGGACTCTTAAAAGTTTTTAAGTAGTACAGACTAAACTCACTGACTGAATAAATATATAGATTTCCTATGGATGCTTTGATTGTTTTGTGTGAGTGGCTGCCTCAACTTTTTTTGCATGAATACTAGAGGACTGAGTTAAATTTCTTGCAGAATTTTCAACTTCAACTTAAGAGTTGGATGTTCTTTTTTGCTATTGTGTCCCCCATACACATTGCTGTTTTCTGGAAATATTCAAACAAAAAACCCACAACAAATAAACAACACCTTCACAGACGTTTTACCTAGTTTAATGAAATGTAATGTTTGGATCCTCCTCATAAAGAATGACTGCCAGGAACAGAATGTGAAAAGCAGGTGGCTGAAGTGACATCAAATATCATTGATCAACTCCACAGTAATGCTGAGGTCAACTAATATTTATATCAGTCTGTCACACCTGTGATTGAGTATGGCTCAGCTATAGCCAAATGCAAAAATTTATGAAAAGAAACAAAGTTACAGCTAAAATGGGACAAACCACACACAGACCCCCAAACCCAAAATAACCACCCTAAGAAATAGCACCTAAAACCAGCATTATTGCAGGCAGCAAATATTTTTGTTTAGATATTAAAGAGTTGGGATCCCTGTCAGCATACAACATGCTATATAATGCAATGAATTGTGAATGACTGTTCTAGTTGTACCAGTAAAAAAGTAGCCAAAGCTATACATTCAATTCCCTTTCCCTTATTCTTCCACTGAGCACTGTTATATTCAACATATTTTAACAAACCAAACTTCTTCAAACCTGGCTCCAAACCCTAGTCCAGATTAGTTGTTTTTTTATCCCTATCTACATGTTCCAGAAAAGTGAACATCAGGTAATGAGTTGTACAGTCAGACAATTCAAAAATAGAGCTATTTTAAAATATTTGTTTCAGTGACACGGAGTAATTCCTATTCATTTCAGTGTCTGAGAAAATATTAGCCATTTATTGTTATAATAAGTGGATATGGAAGTAATTTACAATCCTAGTTCGCCAAAGATTAAGTTATCTTTTAATACATTCTTCTGCCACCCTATCAGCTTTATGTTAGTACTATTTCTGCCACAGTTTTAGGGCTCAGATCTGAATTGGAACAAGTCAACTTTTTTTTTTTAATCTCGTAATGCTTTAATATTCATCCTACATTGAAAATGTAAGACATATACAAGAGGAAGGGCTTTTTTAATAAAGTAACAGTAATAATAATAAAAAACTGCAGTTCAAATCAGAGAGATGAAAACATTTGTGCAGTTAAGTAATGCCTGTGAGCTTGGGACCTATTTTTATGAATCACCATATGTAGGAAATATTTACCAGTAAAAATGTTATGGAGCTATGCTTCAGGAACCATCACTCTGACTAATGAAACATGTGTTGATCTGGTACAAGACCAGGTTCTAGTTCTCCCTCAGGCTAACACAAAGACTTTCTCTGATTTCTCTCATCCATAAATTATCCTTGTAGTATCAAAAGGTAATCTATAAATCTGAAAATTAACTTGAAATTGAGGAAAAACAAACTAGTGGGAAGGAAACAAGTTAATAGAGTTCACTGCTAAAATAGCTGCAAATTTCTTTTTTGTATTAAAAACTACGCTGATTGAATTTTGTTCACTTAAAGGTTCCTCTGCTATTTTAGCTTTCAGGTCAAATCCTAGTAATTTTAGACTAGTAGTTTTCACATTGACTTAACTTGACATAAATACAATTCTGCTTCTAACTCAATGCCGAGTTTAATGTAGAATTTATACGCACAGTTTATCCATTCAAAGGTGCTTCCCTTGAAGGAAATATGCTGCTCTGGCTTGTCTTGCGTTTTCTGTTATAGGCAGGTCAATTAACCACTGTGTTCAAGGTTCCCTGAAACTTTGATTTTAGGATCAGATTTCAGATGCTTATGATTTATTCAGACTTCAACCAAGTTACCTCAAGCTGAAATTTTGACAATTCTGAGGACATTTCTAACTTCTAGCAAAATATACTTCACCAACTGCCATGAACCTAAGGGGGGAAAAAAAAAAAAAATGAATTTTTGAATGCTAATATGAATTCTGGCAATCTGTTCTTTGGAATGCTGTTACAGCACCAAGGTGTAGGATAAGGACTTGAAATTTGACAGAACTGACTTTTCAATAATGGATTTCTTTTTTGCCATTCCTGTGAAAATCTGTCCTTGTTTGACCTAGTTATAAGCTTAAGAAACACTGTAGTTTGCATATTCTTAATAGATAGTTGCTAGAGGTTAAGTGTTAAAACCTCTGTAAGTTTCACTAAATACTCTAAAGCCTCCAAAGACATTAGAAATGCCTAAGCTGCCACTTGATACCTGGCCAAGCATTGCTTTTCGGGGTCAATCTGGAACCAGGCAGCAGAAGACAGATCAGGAGAGAAATCAAAGACTCATCTTCCGTGTGCTTTCAATAATTCCCTTCCAGAGAGGGGCAAGGCTGACTTAGAACATACAAATGCCTAAAAAATATGTAATTTCAGAAGTTTACCACCAGCTGCACTACTCATCTTTGGAGAGCTTTAACTGAGGTTTAGTGTTTCTCAGATCAAAAATCATGACAGCTTGTATTTAGGAAACTTGGCAACATGAGAAGCAAGTTGGAAAAATCAACGAACTGTATGAAGATTTGAGTTGGAAGAGACCTTCAAAGATCATCTAGTCCACTCCCTTGCCATGGGCAGGGGTACCTTCCACTAGACCAGGGTGCTCAAAGCCCCATCCAACCTGACCTGGAACACTTCCAATGATGAGGCATCCGCAGCTTCTCTGGGAAAACTGTTGCAGTGCCTCACCACCATCAACATAAAAAAAATCTTCCTTATATCCAATCTAAATCTACCCTCTTTCACTTTAAAAACATCAGTCCTTGTCTTGTCATTACAGGTTCTGGTAAAAAGTCTCTCGCCATCTTCTTAGAACCTGCTCTTGAGTATTGAAAGGCTACAGTAAGGTGTCCCTGGGGTCCAGCTGTCCAAAACTTTCTTCACAGGAGAGGTTTTCCAGCCCTCTGACCATTTTGGTGGCAGTCCTCTGGACCCACTCTAACAGGTTCATGTCTTCCTTGTACTGTGGTCCCTGAACTGGATTTAGTATCCTGGGTGGGGTCTCATGAGAGCAGAGAATCACCTCCTTCAACCTAGTGGCCATGCTGCTTTTTATGCAACCCAGAATATAACTGGCTTTCTGGACTGTGAGCACATGTTGCTGATTCATGTCTCTTTTTTTCATCCACCAGCATGCCCTAGTCCTTCTCTGCAGGGCTACTCTCAATCCATTAATACCCTAGTCTGTATTAATACTGGTGATGGCCTCAACCCACATGCAGGACCTTGCAGTTGGGCTTGTTGAACTTCATTAGGTTTACACAGGCCCACTCCTCAAGCCTGTCAAGGTCTCTCTGGATGGCATCCCTGCCCTCTTGTGAATCACCTGCACCACTCAGCTTGGCATCATCTGCAAACTTGCGAAGACTACACTCAATGTCAATAAAGGTATTGTTCAGTACCATTTCCAATACAGACCCCTGGAGGGACACCACTTGTTACTTATCTCCCTTTGGACATTGGATGGCTGCATCCAAAGAGTTACAGCCAGACAGTTTCTTACCCATCTAACAGTCCATCCATCAAACCCATCTCCAATTTAGAGACAAGGCTGCTGTGAGGGATGATGTCAAATGCCTTACAGAAACCCAGGGTAGATGACACGCCATGCACCCATACAGGTTAGGGGTTGACCTAGAAAGTAGCTCTGAGGAAAAGGACCTGGGAGTCCTGGTAGATGACAAACTAACCATGAGCCAGCAATATGCCCTTGCAGCTAGGAAGGCCAACAGCATCCTGGACTACATTAAGAAGAGTGTGGCCAGCAGGCTGAAGGAGGTTATCCTCCCTCTCTACTCCGCCCTAGTGAGGCCACATCTGGAGTACTGTGTCCAGTTCTGGGCTCCCCAACTCAAGAAAGAGGAGGAATTACTGAAAAGAGTCCAATGGAGGGCTACAAAGATGAGGGGACTGGAGCATCTTTCCTGTGGGGAAAGGCTGACGGAGCTGGGGCTGTTCAGCCTGAGGAAGAGAAGACCAAGAGGGGACTTGATCCATGATTATAAATATATCAAAAGTGGGTGCTCAAGAGGATGGGGGCAGACTCTTTTCAGTGGTTCCTTGTCCTGACATTGGGCACAACAGGCACAAACTGGTACACAGGAAGTTCTGTATGAATATGAGGAAAAGCTACTTTCCTGTCAGGGTGACAGAGCACTGGAACAGGCCGTGCAGAGATGTTGTGGAGTCTCCTCTGGAGATGCTCAAAACCCACCCTGGAGGCAGTTCTGTGCAACTTGCTCTAGGTGACCCTGCTCTAGCATTGGGGTTGAACTGTATCTCCAGAGGTCCCTTCCAATCCTACTATTCTGTGACATTAGTAGCTCTTCCCTTACCCACTAATGCAAACACAACATCACAAGAGGTCACTAGTCAGGCATTACTTGCCCTTAGCCAATACAGCTTGACTTTCTCTTAATCCCCTATCTTCCACATGTTTCGACATGTCTTCCAGGAGAATTTATTCCATGATCTCACTGGGCAGAGGTGAGGCTGACTGGTCAGTAGTTCCCAGGGTCCTCCTTATTACCCATCTTAAAAATGGGTGTGATAGGAGAAAAGGGATTGTCATTGCCACATTAGCTGACTGCCACAACTTTTGAAATATGATGGACAGTGGCTTGGCAACTACATCAGCCAATTCTCTCAAGACCCTGGAATGCAGCTCATCCTATCCAATGGACTTGCAAATGTTCACATTCCTCATGTGGTCTCAAAACCTGATCGTCTACAATTAGAGGGACTTTGTTCTCCCAGTATTTGCCTTGAGATTCGTGGTCTTGAGATGTGGGAGGAGAAGCTACCATTGAAAACTCAGACAAAAAAACTGCTGAGTAACTAAGCCTTCCCCATGTCAGTTGTCAGTAATTCACCCGTTTTATTTAACACATCCACAGCCTTTCCCTCATCCACTAAGCAGGTCGCTTGTCATAGAAGATCAGGTTAGTCAAGCCAGACCTACCTTTTATAAACCCATGCTAACTGGGCCTGATCACATGGTTGTCATGTATGTGCCATATGACACAAGATGATCTGCTCCGTAACCTTCCCCAGCACCAAGATCACACTGACAAGCCTGTAGTTCCCTGGATCCTCCTTCCAGCCTTTCCTATAGATGAGCATCACATTTGTTAACTTCCAGTGAACTGGGAACTCCCCACTGAACCAGGACTACTGATAAATGATGGGAAGTGGCTTGATGAGCTCTTCTGCCAGATCCCTCGGTACCCAGATCCCTTCTGGCCCCATAGACTTCTGTGGGTGTCTAAGTGGTGTAGCAGGTCAATAACCATTTCCATTTGATTATGGGGGCTTCATTCTGCTCTGCATCACCATCTCCCAGCTCAGGGGGCTAGGTACCCGGAGAACAGCTGGTCTTACTATTAAAGACTGAGGCAAAGAAGGCATTAAGTACCTCAGCCTTTTCCTCATCTTTTGTCACTATGTTTCTCCCCACATCCAATAAAGGAAGGAGATATTCCTTAGCCTTCCTTTTGTTGCTGATGTATTTATAGAAACATTTTTTATTGTCTTTTATGGCAGTAGCCAGATTAAGTTCTAGTTGTGCTTTGGCCCTTCTGATTTTCTCCCTGCATAACCTCACAACATCCTTCTAGTCCTCCTGAGTGGTCTGCCCCTTCTTCCAAAGATCGTAAATTCTCCTTTTTTTTTTTTCCCCCCCAAGTTCCAGTCAGGCCAGTCTTCTTCCCTGCCAGCTCATCTTTTGGCACATGGGGACAGCCTGCTCCTGCACCTTTAAGACTTCCTTCTTGAAGAATGTCCAGCCTTCTGGGACTCCTTTGCCCTTCAGGACTGCCTCCCAAGGGACTCTTGTCAACCAGGCTCCTAAACAGAACAAAGACTGCCCTCTCGAAGTCCAAGGTAACAGTTCCCTAGTCAGCTAACTCACCAGCTGTGTCAGAAAGTTATCTTTCACAGACTCCAGGAACCTCCTAGACTTTCCTCTCTGCTGTGTTCTGTTTCCATCAGACATCTGGCAAGTTGAACTCCCCCATGAGAATAAGGGCTAGCGATTGTGAAACTTCTCCCAGCTGCTTGTGGAATTCATCTGCCTCTTCATCCTGGCTGGGTGGTCTATAACACTCATACCATGACACCTGTCTATTTAGTCTGCCCACTGATTCTTACTCAAACTCTCAACCATATTGTCACCATCATTAAACTCTAGGCAATCAAAACACTCCCTAACATACAGAGTTGCCCCATCACCTCTCCTTCCTTGCTTATTCCTTCTGAAGAGTTTACAGCCACCCACTGCAGCACTCCAGTTGTGCGTATAATCCCACCATGTTTCCATGATGGCAGCTATATCAGTTTTCTTGCTGTACAATGGCTTCCAGCTCCTCCTCTATGTTGCCCATGCTGCGTGCATTGGTGTAGAT
>KL287189.1:0-10533 GCA_000699545.1 Podiceps cristatus | reverse complement strand
CCAGGTTGGACGGGGCTCTGAGCAACCTGATCTAGGTAATGATGTCCCTGCTCACTGCAGGGGGGTTGGACTAGGTGACCCCTAGCAGTCCCTTCCAACCCAAAACATTCTATGATTCTATGATTCTATGATAAGAAGTTGGGAGGGGACAGCTGACTCCAGCTGACCAAAGAGATATTCCATATCATCTGACACAATGCTTAGCATATAAAGCTGGGGGAAGAAAAAGAAAGGGAGGGACATTCAGAGTTATGAGACTTTGTCTTCCCAAGTAACCATTACACGTGACAGATCGCTGCTTCCCTGGAGATGGTTGAACACTTGTTTACTGATGGGAAGTAGTGAATGAATTCCTTCTTTTGTTTTCTTTGTGCACGTTTTTTCTTTACCTATTAAATTGCCTTTATCTTAACCCATAAGTTTTTTCATTTTTAGTCTTCCGCTTCTCTTCCCTGTCCCACTGGGAGACAGTGAGTGAGCGGCTGGGTGGTACTTAGTTGTTGACTAGGGTTAAACCACAACAGCAGGACATCGACTACCTCTCTGGGCAACTTGTTCCAGTATTTCACCACCTTCATTTAAAAAAGTTTCTTCTTCCTTATATCTAGTCTATATCTCACCTTTTTCAGTTTAAAACCATTCCCCCTTGTCCTGTCACCGCTGTCCCTACTGAAAAGATTTTCCCCATCTTTCCTATAGGAAGATCTATTATATCTCCCCACAGCCTTCTCTCCTATGAGATCCAGCCCTCAGACCATTTTTGTATCCCTACTCTGGACCCGGTCCAACAGGCCCATGTCTCTCCTGTGCTGAGGCCCCAGAGCAGGACGCAGGACTCCAGGTGGGTCTCACCAGAGCAGAGCAGAGGGGCAGAATCCCCTCCCTCGACCTGCTGGCCACGCTGCTCTTGATGCAGCCCGGGGTATGGTTGGCACGTTGCCGGCTCAGTACCCTCAAGTCCTTCTTGGCAGAACTGCTCTCAGTGCCTTCAACCCCAGCCTGTATTGTAACTGGGCATTTCACCAACCAAGGTGCAGGACCCTGTACTTGGCCTTGTTGAACCTCATGACGTTCACCTGGGCCCACCTCTTGAGCTTGTTCAGGTCCCTCCAGATGGCATCCCATCCCTCTGGCATGTCAACTGCACCACTCAGCGGTATCATCTGCAAACTTGCTGAGGGTGCACTCGATCCCACTGTCTGTCATTGATGAAGATATGAAACAGTACTGGTCCCAGTACAGATCCCTGAGGGTGTCCATTGTCACTGATCACTTGTCACTAATCTCCATCTGGACATTAAGCCATTGACCACTACCCTCTGGATGAGACCATCCAGCTAATTCCTCATCTGCTGAACAATGCACCCATCAAATCCATCTCTCTCAAATTTAGAGAGAAGGAGGTTGCTGTTAATTCAGTTTATGCAGAAAACTGCTTTGTGCAACAGATAGCACTCCTGTGAATTTTAATTGATTTAGTCTTCTGTACTACCAGAAGACTAACACCATTATACACATACTTTGAAGAGCAATCAATCAGTGAGTGCTCTAAGTAGCAGAAGCTGAGCTCTGGAACCTTTTCCCAGCAGGATCACAGCTTCTGTGCTTCTAAATGAAAGAAGGATTTTTACTGCTTTTCTTGAACAAAACAATAAAAATAAAATATAAAATACAAAATGGAAACCAAAATCCATTATAGATGCAGGATAGAGAGGAGAAAAATTCAGTAGATTATTCAGTGAGGCTCTCCTGCTTACATCTTTTTGCTCTGAACAATGTAATCAATCTCTGCATTATCATATTCACTTTACATTTTCCCATTTAACTGATTTTCAAATGGAATCACTGCCACATAAGGGCACTGGACAGAATTACTATGCCTTTTTCTGCTAGCTACTGCATTACATTTATAATACAATACCTTGACTTCATTTTTATCTTTTTTTTTCCTTTCTACAACCTTATTTTGGCTTGTCTCTGACCAGTGCCACCACTCTTCCTAATTACATTCAATACTTTGCATGCACTTGAGGGTGGATTTTCATTATTTAACAGTAATTTATCTCCTAAGTGGTCATAATTTACAAGGTGCTGCATAGCACACTGTGTATGAAAATATGCATATAGGAGTATAATAACTGTTCTGGGTTAGCATGGCAAGGTTTTTGTAGCAGAGGGACTAGAGGGGTGGCTTCTGCGAGAAGCTGCAAGAAGCTTCCCTGATGTCCAACAGAGCCAATGTCAGATGACTCCAAGAGGGACCCACCGCTGGCCAAGTCCAAGCCCACCAGCAATTGTGCTAGTGCTTCTGGGATAACAGAGTTAAGAAGGAGAAAAAATACTGCTGTGGGAATATAGCAGCAGAGAGAGGAGTGAGAAGATGTGAGAGCAACAGCTCTGCAGATGCCAAGGTCAGTGGAGAAGGAGGGGGAGGAGGTGCTCCAGGCGCCAGAGCAGATTCCCCTGCAGCCCATGGTGAAGACCATGGTGAGGCTGGCTGTACCCTTGAAGGCCAGGGAGGCCCATGGGGGACCAGAGACCCACCTGAAGCCCATGGAGGTCCACCGTGGAGCAGATATCTACCTGAAGCCTGTGGATGACCCTACATTGGAGCAGGTGGATGCCCAAATGAAACCATGACTCCGTGGGAAACCCATGCTGGAGCAGGCTCCCAGCAGGACCTGTAGACCCATGGAGAGAGGAGCCCAGGCTGGAGCAGGTTTGCTGACAGGACTTGTGACCCCATGGGGGACCCACGCTAGAGCAGTCTGTTCCTGAAGGACTATACCCTGTGGAAAGGACCCACTCTGGAGCAGTTCATGAAGAACTGCAACCCATGGGAAGGACTCATGTTGGAGAAGTCCATGGAAGACTGTCTCACATGGAAAGGACACCATGCTGGATCTGAGGAAGACTGAGGAGCCCTCCCCTGAGGAGGAAGAAGCAGCAGAGACAACATGTGATAGACTCCATTCCCCATCCCCCTGTGCCACTCAATGGGGAGGAAATCGAGAAATTGGGAATGAAGTTGAGCCCAAGAAGAAGGGAGGGGTGAAGAAAATGTATTTTTAAGATTTGGTTTTATTTCTCATTGTCCTACTCTGACTTGATTGGCCACAAGTTAAATTAATTTTTCCTCAAGTCAAGTCTGTTTTGCCTGTGACGGTAACTGGTGAGTCATCTCCCTGTCCTTAACTCAAACCACAAGCCTTTCATTATATTTTCTCTCCCCTGTCTGGATGAAGAGGGGAGTGATAGAGTGGCTTTGGTGGGCAACTAGTGTCCAGCCAGGGTCAACCCATGATAATAACACTCTCTGAAGTCTTTTCTTCATGTTGTGATATTAGTACCTGTAACATCTTTCCTGCAATTGTCTTGATTCAGGACAAGAAACGGATAGGTCTACTATTACCACAGTTTTTGAGAACTTCCTCTTAATCCATGAATAACAGTTGAAACAGTTGAATTTAGCACGGCTTTTATAAAGTAACAACCAGCTTTTACAATCATTTGGCTTTTTCTGCATTGTTAGCAAAACTGAAAACTGCAAGGACTAAATTTTAACATGTTAAAAACTTCTGATGCCAGACCGTGAAGTAATCAGAGAAATTATAAAAACAAAGCTTGTTAGATTACAAAATTTTAATGCATGTTTCCAAGTTTTCTTCTACATTATAAATGCACAGTAAATGTCACAATCTTCCCTAGGTAACACTGGTGGTCATAGCTCTTGGTACTGGGAAGTATGGAGCATATGGGTCCCAGATCGGTTCCTTCTCCCATAGAGGAGGAAACCAAAACCTTCATCGCCTACACTCTGAATCCTGCACTAGGACCCTAACTATGCCTTCACTTTGCAGTCCCCATGTAGGAGTTTAACCCCATGCCACCAGTTTTTCCTAGCACTCCTTCAAACTGGTACCTTTTCCATCCATTTAATTTCCTGCCTACACCCTTGTTACAGTTGTGATCATCTATGGGAAAGTACGTAATCCCACAATCAGAAGTCAGCACCTCCAGACAGTAGTTATTTTGAGATTGCTGGGTCTCAGAAATTTAGATTTAGGACTTTCACAAAGCCAATTGTTAATCACTGATGTCTCTATTATCCAAGGGATCTACACTGCAATTAAGGTGAGCTTCTCCACATAGTCAGTGGGATCATATGGATGTTTCCTGTAATACCATTTCAGGGCTAAAATGGGCTGGGAAGTTTGTAGCATATCTGAACCATTAGCTTTTATAAAAGGTTTATAAATCAGTGGTGCTATACATTCCTGTCATTTCCCATAATTTCAAAATCTAATCAGGATACTGTTCCTGAGAATCATGCCTGGACTAGACTAGTCCAACCCAGAGTACCAAAAATAACAGTTCATAATTGTTTATTTGGGGAACTGTATTTGCGTATTCCAACTTTTCCCCAAACACAGGAGAGCTAGAAATTTGTTGTCCTGAAAGAAATAAAAAGTGTGCTACTTCATTGCCTGTTTGCCAGTACACCCCTAATAATTTTTAAAAGCATTAGTGAATTCCAGACAAATTTGATAGAGGGACTGGCGTCCAACATTTCTGTACACATCTTTGGAAATCAATGACTAACAGCCATTTCAAAAAGCAGAAGATAAAGTTTAGTTGTGTTTGGCCATGGCCAAGTAATCAGCTGGGGAAACAGCAACTTAACAGCACAGGTGTTAGGTGAAGGAAGTGGGAGTGTTCAGAGGACATGTCTGCACTATACACTAGGAACATGCCTATGATGGTCATAGGTTAGAACTGGGCCTATATTATTGATAAAAAGTTCTTACAGACCAAATTAAACGTGTAAAAACATTCAGAAGCTTTAGTTAGCCTAATGAGCTAATACATCAGATTCCTTCCATAACTCTAATTTCAAATTAGAAAATACAAATATTTATCTCTGTTGATAAAAAAAACATGTTGAAAAGCTGTAATTCAAGTAAATTTTTTTTTTTTTTTTTTTTTTGGAATTACAAATCTGGATTGGTACTGAAATATAATTTTCTCTTGATTGAATTATATAAGCACTCCGGCTAGAAAAGGCTCACGGAGCTTTATAAGGCATGGATGACACCTACTGGAAATCAATCAAGGTAGAAAAGTCAAATCTGAGCAGAGCTCAGATACCCAAAAGAAAATGAGTGAATTAATGTCAAATATAATTTCTAAATGCATAAGCCTGGAGTCAACATGTGGGCAAGCTCACTGCCAAAATTAAAAACATAATACCATCTAGGTCGGTAACCTAAGAAAGTGCTAGCGATTGCATATGCCAAAGCAAAGCAGTTTGACAATGTCAAGTTTGAACTCTAAACTAAATGACAGAAATGATCATCTGCGCTTGCAGGATTCTGAAGTGTTAAGCATTTTTGTACAAGGGACAATCACACAAAAAATGTAACCATAGGAGATATTTCCTTTTAGCCTTAGGGCAGGAGTAAAGATATTTTCTTTTGTGAGAGATGAAACAGATTTTGCAAGCACATTTGGTCAACACTACATTAGAACACATAGCAATGTCTTTCTGTAATAACATAAGAAAACACGGAGCAAAAGACTGTGTAAAATGAAGTCACAATATTATATCATGAACAGTTAGTAGGGTGGCTAACCTATCCCTAAGCAGCAATTAGACCAAAATACAAATTGAATATTATTTATT
This sequence comes from Podiceps cristatus, assembly GCA_000699545.1. Lineage (NCBI taxonomy): Eukaryota > Metazoa > Chordata > Aves > Podicipediformes > Podicipedidae > Podiceps > Podiceps cristatus. Next base: position 4,850 of record KL287189.1, on the reverse strand, counting down.
GGCATGAATGGCAGCTAGTATAGCCACTTAATCAACAATTTAGGTTCTAAAGCAAAAAAAGGTAATACTCCCACTCAGGCGATTAATGTCTTTTGGTTTTTTTTCTTCTCACAGATAAATTTTATTCACACACACACACACAAAGTATTTGAGGCATATATACTTTATGGCAAAGTTTTTGGGAAGTCAAGACACTCGAGGCATCCTAATATTATAACCCAGTGACTAATGACATTCAGATCCCATCTGGCAAAATTCAGAACAATTTTTAATGACAAGCAAAAGTGTGAAAGTACAAATTTTAATGGAATAAAATCATCTTAGATATTTTCAAAGGAAATTAATTTCAAGCCATTGCTGCCTCTAAAATAATGTTTTCTGGTTTTGTGTACTGCAGTCTTTTTAACAAAAATAAAACTTATAGGTCATGCTTGAGTCTTAGAGTTTCAGCTACTATAGTTTCCCAAAACTCTTGCAGAAAACATGCACAAATTCAAATCTCTAAACAGAAACAGAAATGGCAAGAATTAAGAAAGGACTTAGTGTAAACATGCTCTAATAACAATAACTCAATTGAACTACAGAATTATAAAAAAGCAAATTAAGTAAAATGTGACAGGAAGAAATCCTGTATCAGATGTTTGGTCAACTAAGAGTTAAATTTGTTTTTATAATGCATTATAGCTCAAAATTAAATAAGACTATATTCACTGCATGTCATTTCCTTACTAGCCTCATCTAGAGGATTCTTTTCAGATAAGACTTTATTAATTTGAGAAAGTATATATTTCAAAAAATAAATACCATTAATGTAACACTGTCAAGTCCACCACTAAACCATGTCCCTAAGAAACATGTCCACATATCTTTTCAACACCTCCAGGGATGGTGACTCCAGCATTTCCCTGGGCAACCTGTTCCGATGCTTGACGACCTTTTCAGCAAAGATATTTTTTCTTAATATGCAATCTAAACCTCCCCTAGAGAAACTTGAGGCCATTTCCTCTCATCCTATCACTTGTTACTAGGGAAGAAAGACCTACACCCACCTTGCTACAACCTCCTTTCCGGTAGTTGTAGAGAGTGATAAGGTCTCCCCTCAGCCTTCTTGTCTCCAGGCTAAACAATCCCAGTTCCCTCAGACTCTCCTCATAGGACTCGTGCTTTAGATCTTTCACCAGCTTCGCTGCTCTTCTTTGGACACGCTCCAGCACCTCAATGTCTTTCTTGTAGTGAAGGGCCCAAAATTGAACACAGCACTTGAGGTGTGGCTTAACCAGTGCTGAGAACAGGGGGATGATCCCTTCCCTACTCTTGCTGACCACATTATTTCTGATACAAGCCAGGATGCCACTGGCCTTCTTGGCCACCTGGGCACACTGCTGGCTCATATTCAGCTGGCTGTTGACCCATACCCCCAGGTTCTTTTCTTTCGAGCGACCTTCCAGCCACTCTTCCCTCAGCCTGTACTGTTGCATGAGGTTGTTGTGACTCAAGTGCAGGACCTGGCACTTGGCCTTGTTAAACCTCATCCAATTGGCCTTGGTCAATCGATCCAGCCAGGCCAGATCCCTCTGTAGAGCCTTCCTACCCTCAAGCAGATCAACACTCCTGCACAGCTTGGTGTCATCTGCAAATTTACTCTCTTGATCCCCTTGTCCAGATCACTGATAAAGATGTTAAACAGAGCTGGCCCATATACCGAGCCCTGGGGAACACCACTTGTGACTGGCTGACAACTGGATTTAACTCCATTCATTACCACTCTTCGAGGCCCAGCCAACCAGCCATTTTTTTTACCCTGTGAAGAGTACATTAGTCCAACTGAGCAGCCAGTTTCTGCAGGAGGATGCTGTGGGAAAAGATATCAAAGACTTTACTAACGTCCAGGTAGACAACATCCACAGCCTTTCACTCATCCACTAAGTGTCTCACCTTGTTAGTCAAGCGGGACCTGCTTTTCATAAACCCATGCTGACTGGACCTGATCATCTGGTTGTCCTGTACGTGTCACGTGATGTCACTCAAGATGACCTGCTCCATAACTTTCCCTGGCATCAAGGTCAGACTGACAGACCTGTAGTTCCCCAGATCCTCCTTCCCGCCCTTCTTGTAGATGGACGTGACATTAGCTAACTTCCAGCCAACTGGAATGTCCCCAGTTAGCCAGGACTGCTAATAAATTATGGACAGTGTCCTGGTGAGCACGTCCACCAGCTCCCTCAGTACTCTTGGGTGGATCCCATCCGGCCCCATAGACTTATGTGTGTGTCTAAGTGGTGCAGCAGCTTGCTGACCATTTCTGTTTGTATTATGGGGGGCTTTATTCTGCTCCCCATCCCTGCCTTCCAGTTCAGGAGGCTGAGTAAGGACTGCTAATAAATTATGGACAGTGTCCTGGTGAGCACGTCCACCAGCTCCCTCAGTACTCTTGGGTGGATCCCATCCGGCCCCATAGACTTATGTGTGTGTCTAAGTGGTGCAGCAGCTTGCTGACCATTTCTGTTTGTATTATGGGGGGCTTTATTCTGCTCCCCATCCCTGCCTTCCAGTTCAGGAGGCTGAGTACCTGGAGAACAACTGATCTTACAATTAAAGACGAAGAAGGCATGGCATTAAGTACCTCAGCCTTTTCCTCATCCTTTGTCACTATGTTTCCCCCACATCCAATAAAGGAGGGAGATCCTTCTTTGCCCTCCTTTTGTTGCTAATGTACTTATAGAATCAATTTTTATTGTCTTTTAAGGCAGTAGCCAGATTAAGTTCTAGTTGGGCTTTGACCCTTATAGTTTTCTCCCTGCATAACCTCACGACATCCTTGTAGTTCTCCTGAGTTGCCTGCCCGTTCTTCCAAAGGTCATAAAGTCTCCTTTTTTTAAACAAGTTTCAGCCAAAGCTTTCTGTTCAGTCAGGCAAGTCTTCTTACCCGACAGCTTGTCTTTTGGCACAGTGGGAGGCTGCTCCTGTACCTTTAAGATTTCCTTCTTGAAGTATGTCCAGCCCTTCTGTACTCTTTTGCCCTTCAGGGCTGCCTCCCAAGGTACTCTGTCAACCAGGCTCCTAAACATGCTAAAGCCTGCCCTCCGGAAGCTCAAGGTATTGATTCTGCTGTCCCCCTTCCTTAAATCTCCAAGAATCAAAAACTATCATTTTGTGATCTCTATGCCCAACCGTAGAGAGGTCTCTATGACCTCCAACCATCATATCAACCAGAAATCTGTCTCTGTTCACAAACAAGTCCAGTGACACACCTTCCCTAGTTGGCTCACTCACCAGCTGTGTCAGGAAGTTGTCTGACACACTCTCCAGGAACAGCCTGGACTCTTTCTTCTCTTCTGTACTGTACTTCCAACAGACATGTGGTAAGTTGAAGTCCCCCATGAGAATAAAGGTTGGCGATCGTGAGACTCCTCCCAGCTGCTTATAGAATGTTTTGTCTGCCTCTTCATTCTGGTCAGATGGTCTATAACAGACTCCCACTATGATATCTGCCTTGTTGGCCTTCTTACCCATAAACACTTGACCCTTTCATCACCATAATCAAACTATAGACAATCACAACACTCCCTAACATACAGGGCTACCCCGCTGACTCTCCTTCCTTGCCTATCCCTTCTGAGGAGCTTATACGTATCCATTGCAGCATTCCAGTTGTGCAAGCCATCCCACCATGTTTCCATGATGGCAACTATATCCTAGTTTTCCTGCTGTGCAATGGCTTTCAGTTTCTCCTGTTTGTTGCACATGCTGTGTGCGTTGGTGGAGGTGCACTTCACTTGGACTCTTGATTTTGCCACCTTTTTTTGGGGGAAAAGCCCTAATTCTTATGTGGTAATTCTCAAGTGCTTCTGCGGTTTCTAACACATCAGTAACCCTTGCATCTTTCCTGCTGCATGGATCTCCATCCCCTACCTCTGCTGAGACAGCAGACTGAAGGACCTTGCTAACACACTGTCCCTCAAACATTAGCATGCCACTCCCAGGCTTATTTCTAGTGAGCCTGGTTTCATACCCTCGCCCCTTCAAATCTAGTTTAAAGATCTTTCAATGTGCCCTGCTAACTGCTGTGCAGAGATCCTTTTCCCCTCTTGAGAAAGGTGTAGCCCATCTGTTGCCAGCAGGTCTGGTGTCATGTAAACCGACCCATGATCAAAAAACCCAAAATTTTGTCAGTGACATGAGGCTTGTAGCCAGGTATTGATCTGCTGGCTCTTCCTCTTTCTTCCTTCATCATTCCCTGCAGCTGGAAGGACAGAGGAGAACATTACTTGTGCTCCTGATCGCTTTACTAGTCATCCCAAGGCCTTGAAGTCTCTCTTCATTGCCCTTTCATTGCTGCCTACCTGAAAAATCAATAAGGGGTAGTAATCTGAGGGCTGTACAAGGGAAGGAAGCTTTCTCTTCACATCTTTAACCTGGGCCCCAGGAAAGCAGCAGACTTCCCTAAGAAGCGGGTCTGGTCTGCATATTGGGCCTTCTGTTCCCTTCAGGAGACAGTCTCCTATGACAATGACCCATCTTTTTTTCCTTTATGGAAGCAGTTTTGACACAGGGAATAGGCAAACTTAACCTCAGTGACCCCTCCAAGCGAGATGAACCATCATCCTTATTGTTTGTTTCCACTTGCAGAGCCCCTGTTGTGCAAGGGCACTTGGTGGGGTGGGTTAGTCACAGAGGAGATGTGCTTGCTGTGCTGGGCAGGAGCTTGTTTCCATTGCCTCTCATCCCTTAAGTCACTGTGTTCAGCCAGGCAGAGAGAGGACAGGGAATCCACCTTATCACGTGTCCTGTCTGCCTGTCAGGCTTGTTTCAGGGAAGGCCAAGTGCGATGCCCGAAGTCTCTCTCTCTC
>KL287188.1:22250-32422 GCA_000699545.1 Podiceps cristatus | reverse complement strand
CAAGTTTGGTGATTTTGGTAGTATTGCCAATTTTGTCATCCAAACATGAATTCCATGAGTTGGAGTTACCTATTAGGAGGTACGTAAATGCTTCACAATCTCTAGAGATTCTTTGTCAGAACTTTCAGGAAAGCTTCACTAAGTGTTCAGTTATGATTAAACCAGGTACATTTCTTTGATGTTATCTGTATTGAAAAAAACCACTGAAATATTTCTGAAATGCAGATTGGTAGAAAGGGAATATATATGTCTTATACTGTGAGTAACCTTCTTAGATCCTTCAAGCAATCAGCTTGTTCAGAAAACTGTAATTTTTTTATGAGTCATTTTATATGTGCACTTCATATTATGCATGATTTAATGCCTTGATGAATTACTATTAACAATAGAACTCTCTGGCATGAATCAGCACTTTCATGCATTATGTCATCTTTTACAGTCCTTCACCCAGCACAGAAGATACATTTCAAAGTGTCTTTGAGTAATACTAAACTGAAAATGAATGGAGAAATAACACATATTTTTAAAAGTTAAATCAATCATAGAATGAAAATTAACCAGGATTGTCCATACAGAAAAAGAATTCACAAGGCACCTGTTTTCTTTCAGGTGAGTCATACAGCATGAGCCAGTTCACATAATATAAGTATATAATTAAAGAAATACATTCTAGAAGAGTAAAAGCTGATAGGTGTGCAGGTGATCCAACCAAGGTAACCTGAGGTGAGTAACCGAATTTCAATCCATTAGTCTCATAAATGATAAAACTGTCCTACAGATAAATCTGCTTAGGGTGCACGTGTGCAGTCTGGCATGTTACTAATGCTCCGTTGTATCTTTGATGTTTAAAGATTACAAGCAGTGATGTTTGTCTTCTGATAAGTAGTGAGGGGTGTAACTTTGTGCAACTGCCAATGTTTAAGTCAAAGGTTTAAAGAAGCTGAGATACTGAACTTTGCACATGGTAACTGCTGTTTCCCAGCCTTGGAGTTGCAATTTGGCAAGAGCATAATTGGGACATTGGCCTTTTTACAGAAGCAGCATGCCTCCATGGCAGTAAATAATAACTACAGAAATAATAATTTCCCTACCAGATAAAGAGAGTTTTCTGCTAGAGTTTGATGCTTTGGCATGCATATTGACTGTATTTATATTGCTAAATAAACCTGGCAGGGAGCAAATCTGAGCACTGGACCACGGATGGTCCCCATTCAGTAGAGTTATGTCTGTGCCAACCAGTCTTTGACTATCCTGTCTGTCCACTAACCTGTGCCAACTAGTCTAAGCACAGCTAACGGAGTAGCATGCACCAGACCATGCTCAGCAGGCAGTATGGAAACAAATGCACTGCATTGCCCTCCAATGCTGTCCTTGCATCTTCAGATACTTGTGCTCTCGTGTCATAACCTTGGGCATTCAGCACATACCCTTGGCTTCTAGCATCCTGGTATGAAAACATCACTCTGAGAAGTTGCAAAACAACAACATTCCTTCAGGCACTTTGAACTGAAAATAATAGTAATAATATCTCGGGACACCATATATGGCTTGAAAGAACCATACGGACTGCTATGTGCCTTCTATCACCAGGTCGGGATATGGTCCCTTTCAGTCATATCTTGACCATATACGGTCAGATTTTTGTGAGTTTGGCAGTTGCTGACTTCTCTGACACATACATTTGTGCAGCAGAGTGCCGAGAGGTCACTTCTGCAATAGCTGGTTGTACTGCTGGAGTCACTGCTATTGACTAAGAATGACAACTGCTGCCCAGGCCCCAGATGTGCATTGCAATAGTCCAGAGTGTTCAATACACAGAAGTAAGTAAATAGAAATACTGGAGTTTTAAGAGTATTCACACTGCTGTTTTAAATATCTGACTTCAATGCAATTTGTGGCACCTGACCTTAGTAACCTTTGTTTCCTACATGTTGCCAATGGAGGGATGCACTTCTATAAGGCAACCTAGACAACCTATGTTAAAAACTTAAATTTAAGAGGCTTTAGCCTCCAGGTATTGTTTGCTGGTGGTGGCAAACAGTGAAGAACGTATTTACAAGCATATTTTATAAGTATGAAATGAAATTCTTTACCTTGAAGGTAAAAAAAGTGTAACAGACATTGACTGGAAAGAACCTATGTAGTTCTCATTTTCTCAATAGTTATCATAAATTTATAAGGAGAATTCAGTTAGGGATGTGTCTGTGCTTGTCAGTTGTAGTCTGTCACTTCTCATTTGGAATTTAATCCTTCTGTCAGCCTAAGTGTCTCCCACTTTCTAAGACCTGCCCTGCACTTCTTATGGCACATGTTCTTTCATTGCCATAAGGGTCCCTAAAACTAAAGGCACATATGATGATGGTTCCAAAAATCCAGATGGTATAGAATGGAACACCTGTCAGGAATGGTTCTTATTTTATCTATTGCACAATTCAAAGTTACACAGGCATCTTTCCCAGGAGTTCACAGTCGTATTGCTCTTTCCTTCTAGACTTGGCCTTCTGGCTCCTTGTTCTCCATGCATCGTTGGGTGTTGTGTGTGCATGTGACTATAGTTTCACAGCTTCTTATCTACAAGTCAATACTGCTGAAATTATTTGCACTCCTATGGAAAACTCTTTCTGAAGGAAATGAATCTGAGAGGGAGGAAAAAATATCAGCAAGTCTTCACTGTGAGAAATCTTAAGATTAGCACAAGGTTCAGTACAAACTGATAAAAAAAAATACTTGTTTTATTCTGTTTAGTCATTTTTAGGGCTTTGTGTAAGTTCAGTCTCTAAGATTTTAATTAAAGATTCTTTAAACATTTGTATAGCAAGTGGAGAACAACAGTGAAGGATAAAATAAGATACCTGGAAAGTAAAAAAAAAATTCAGCAACCATTTTGTCACCATAGCATCTATAAAGTGCATAATATCAGACTACTTTAACAAGAAAAATGAACAATGTGGGTTCATAAAGCAGAGCACTGCCCATGTACCTGACTGTAATACTTTTACAAAACTAATAAGTGTAGGGTGCATGACCTTTTTAAGTGATTCAGTGGTTTTGTTAAAGTTTTCAGAACTGCCAAAGGGCCAGATTTTTATGGATATTTAATTTCTAAAGCTCTGCAAATTTTAGAAGTATATATTTGTGTCCTTGGGCAACTATAGGGAGAAGCCTTACACACATCTAACATGTTGCTGAAAGCAAGACTCAGGTGATACAAGTCCTTTGCACATATATAGGTTACAGTACAACTATTCCCATGAAATATGACTGCAGATAGTAAATAAAGGTGGAGCTGAGTGAAGTATCTGCAGTGATGACACAAAGATCAGAAGGAAGGGCCTGGCTGAATATCCATTTTCATTTATCTTTTGAGTGTGGGAGTGCACTGAGTCACTGAACCAGAGGGGAAGTGATAATACATCTCCCAGGCATATAATTCCTTTATCGGATCTAGTTTTGTGTTCAGGTAATTAGCACACCCCTGTTGAAACCTGAGGCACTTCCTAAGGTACGTACTTTATTATCAATCAAAGGCATTTATTACAATTCACTTGATAGTGTTTTAAAAGTTTCCTGCTAGCTTATGTAACCACCAATGTTTTGCTAGTGAAGTACTGAAGAATACAGTGTTTTCTTTTGCTCTGCAAAGGTTCCCAGCAGACTGTAAACTGCAAATGATCTTATATGGCAACAAGACTATTGTTCTCAGGGGAATATTATTGCAGAATTGCTGTGAGTCAAATTCTATTGCATCTTAATAGTAATTTTACCAGTTATTTGATCTATTAAAACACTTTGGAATTCAGTTCTGCAAACAGCAATGTTGTAAACTGTTTTGTTTCTTTGAAGATTGCTATGCCAGATATAATAACCTTTTCAGACTGAAGAGGATTAATCTCTTACTAAGTGTTATATGAATTTAAGATGAGCAACAATTTTGAAATCTTCAGAAGATAGAGAAACTCCGGTGAGCATCCTGTAACCAAGGAAAATTTTTAAGTCCAGCTGTATAAACCCAGGATAACGCCATTCTTACTTGTAGGAGTTGCTGAAGTCATATAAGGGCTGTTATTAAAGCATGGCTAATGAGCAGCTGCTCTGTGAATAATGAGCTTAAAAGAACACGTCCCTATCAGCTAGAAACATAGAATTAAGGGAAAATTCAAGTTTGAAGGAAGCATCTAATTTAGCCTCCTGCTCATGTTGAAATGGGATCAAGTTGGTCACGGCCTTGTCCCAGGACTGTTCTGGAAATCTGTGAGGATGGAGATTGCACAGTCTCTTGGGCACCTATTCAGCACTTAACCACTCTTATTGTGAAATGTTGGGGGTTTTTTTCCTGATATCTAGTCAGATTTTCCTTTGCAGCAATTTCTGCACATTGCCTCTTGCCTCACTGCTGTGTACCTCTGAGAGAAGTCTGGCTTGCTTTTCACTAAAACCTACAACTGAAGCTGAAGACAACAGTTAGACCCTCTCAAGCCTTCTTTTCTACAGTGTGAACAAGCTGAGGTCCTGCAGCCTGTCCTCATACATCACATGCTTCATCCTTTTAACCATATTTGTGGTCTTTTTCTGCATTCACTCCAATTTGTCAATGTCTGTCTTGTATTGTACCAGGGAACCTGGCTCTGAGCCCAGTGTATCAGCAGAATTTTTGGGGTTTTGATCATGACACCAAGCATCCTGGGAGCAGATATGGCACACCTGTCTCAAAGAGGGAAAAGGATCTTTGCACAGCAGGAAGCAGCGCTTATGGAAAGAGCTTTAAACTAGATTTGAAGGTGGAAAGGGGTAAACCCAGGCTCACTTGGGATAAGCCTGGGGGTGACATGCTAGTATTTGAGGGACAGGGTGCTAGCAAGGCCCTTCAGTCTGCCATCTCAGTGGAGGTAAGGGACGGAGATCCAGGCAGTAGAAAAGATGCAAAGGTTATTGATGTGTTAGAAACCATGGAAGTGCCTGAGAATGGTCACCTAGGAATTAGGGTTTCTCCCCAAAAAAGGTGGCAGGATCAATAGCCCAACTGAAGTACAGCTACAGGAGCATGCGCAGCATGGACAACAAACAGGAGGAGCTGGAAGCCATTGTGCATCTGGAAAACTGAAATAGTTGACATCACAGAAACATGGTAGGATGACTCACATAACTGGAGTGCTGCAATGGGTGACTACAAACTCTTCAGAAGGAACAGGCAAGGAAGGCGAGGTGGTGGGGTAGCTCTGTATGTTAGAGAGTGTTTTGCCTAGAGCTTGACAATGGTGATGAAAGGGTTGAGTGTTTATGGGTAAGAATGAGGGGGAAGGCCAACAAGGGAGCTGTCCTGGTGCGAATCTCTTCTAGACCACCCAACCAGGATGAAGAGGCAGACAAAATGTTCTATAAGCAGCTGGGAGAACCTCATGATCATTAGCCCTTATTCTAGTGGGCAACTTCAACATGCCAGATGTCTGCTGGAAATACAGTACACCAGAGAGGAAACAATCTAGGAGGTTCATGGAATGTGTGGAAGAGAAGTTCCTGACACAGCTGGTGAAGGAGCCAACTAGGGAAGGTGCCCCACTGAATCTGCTGTTTTTTCAAACATAGGACTTGTGGTTTTGTGGGTGATGTGATGGCTGGGGGCCGTCTCTGGCCCAGCGATCATGAAATGACAGAATTTTCAATTCTCAGAGGAGTAAGGAGGGGGGTCACCAGAACTGCTACCTTGGACTTTCAGAAGGCAGACTTTGACCTGTTTAGGAGTCTGGTTGCCAGAGTCCCTTAGGAAGCAGTCCTGGAGGACAGAGGAGACCAAGAAAGCTGGACATTCTCCGAGAAGGAAATCGTAAAGGTGCAGGAGTAGGCTGTCCCCATGGGCTGAAAGATGAGCCGGTGGGGAAGAAGACTCTGGCTGAACAGAGAGCCTTGCCTGGAACTCAGGAAAAAAACCCCAACAGTTTATGACCTTTGGAAGAAGGGGCAGGCAACTCAGGAGGACTACAAGCATCTCATGAGGTTATCCAGGGAGAAAATGAGAAGGGCCAAAACCCAACTAGAACTTAATCTGGTGACTGCCATAAAAGACAATAAAAAATGTTTCTATACATACACTAACAACAAAAGGGGGGCTAGGGAGAATCTCCCTCCTTTATTGGACGCAGGGGAAACATAGCGACAAAGGCTGAGGAAAAGGCTGAGGTACTTAATGCTGCCTTTGCCTCAGTCTTCAATAGTAAGACCAGTTGTCCTCTGGGTACCCAGCCCCCTGGGCTGGAAGAGAGAGATGGGGAGCAGAATGAAGCCCCCATAATTGAAGGGGAAATGGTTAGTGACCTGCTCTACCACGTAGACACACACAAGTCTATGGGTCAGGAAGGGGTCCACCCAAGGGTGCTGAGGGAGCTGGCGGAAGTGCTTGCCAAGCCACTTTCATTTATCAGCTGACCAGGGAGGTCCCAATGGACCCTAGGTTGGCAAATGTGACAGCCATCTACAAAAAGGGCCAGAAAGAAAATCCCAGGGACTACAGGTCTGTCAGTCTAACCTTGGAGCCAGGGAAAGTTATGGAGGAGATTACCTTGAGTGCCATTACGTTTGTGGCACGTACAGGACAACCAGGTGATCAGGCCCAGTCAGCATGGGTTTATGAAATGCAGGTCCTGCTTGACCAACCTGAGCTCCTTCTATGACAAGGTGACCCATTTAGTGGATGAGGGAAAGGCTGTGGATGTTGTCTAGCTGGACTTTATTTAGCAAAGGCTTTGACACCATTTCTCACCGCCTTTTCCTGGAGAAACTGGCTGCTCATGGCTTGGATGAGTGTACACTATGATGGGTAAAAAACTGGCTGGATGGCTGGGCCCAAAGAGTTGTGGTGAATCTGTGAGTTAAATACAACTGGTGGCCGGTTACGAATGGTGGTCCCCAGGGCTCAGTACTGGGGCCAGTTCTGTTAAACATCTTTGTTAATGATCTGGGTGAGGGGATTGAGTAAGTTTGCAGATGACATCAAGTTTGGTGGGAGTGTTGATCTGCTTGAGGGTAGGAAGGTGCTACAGAGGGATCTGCACAGGCTGGATTGATGGGCTGAGGCCAACTGTATGAGCTTCAACAAGGCCAAGTGCTGGGTCCTGCACTTGGGCCACAACAAACTCAGGCAACGCTACAGGCCTGGGGAGGAGTGGCTGGGGAGCTGCCCAGCAGAGAAGGATCTGGGGGTGTTGGCTGACAGCTGGCAAGGTGGCCAAGAAGGCCAACAGCATCCTTGGCTTCTATCAGCAATAGTGTGGCCAGCAGGAGTAGGAAATTGATCATCCCCCTGTACTGGGCACTGGTGAGGCCACACCTCAAGTGCTGGGTTCAGGTTTGGGCCCTTCACTACAAGAAGGACATTGAGGTGCTGGAGCGTGTCCAGAGAAGGGCAACGAAGCTGGTGAGGGGTCTGAAGCACAAGTGCTGTGAGGAGCAGCTGAGGGAGCTGGGGGTGTTTAGCCTGGGGAGAAGAAGACTCAGGGGAGACCTTATGGCTCTCTACAGCTTCCTGAAAGGAGGTTGTAGAGAGGTGGGTGTGGGTCTCTTTTTCCCAAGAAAAAGGCAATATGACAAAGAAAATGGTCTCAAGTTGTGACAGTGGAGGTTTAGATTTGATATGAGGGAAAATTTCTTCCCCAAAAGGGTTGTCAAGAACTGGAAGTGGCTGGCCAAAAGTCACCATCCCTGGAGGTATTTAAAAGATGTGTAGATGTGGTGCTTAGGGACATGGTTTAGTGGTGGACTTGGCAGTATTTAATTAATGATTTGACTTGTTGATCTTATAGGTCTTTTAGAACCTAAATGACTCAATGATTCAGTTGAAACTGGATGCAACTTCAGTGAGTCTTAGAGGAGGATAATTGCTTCCCTCAATCTTCTGGATACACTTGCTAATGCAGCCCTATACTTTATTAGCCCTCATTGCCCCAAGGGTGCCTTGATGAGGCATGTTCAGCTCATGCACTAAGACTGCCACGTCTTTTCCTGCAGAGCAGCTTCACAGCTGGTCAGTTCCCAGCCTGCACAGGGTTATTCTGCACCAGGTCCAGAACTTTCCATTTTGTCTTTACTGAACATCATGAGGCTTCGGCTAGCCCACTCCCCCAGCCTGCCAAGCTCCATCTGAGTTGCAGCCCTGCTGTTCAATGCTTTGCTAAAGGTGTAGGAATTTATATGATTTGGCCATGGTAAATCATGCTGGCTGTTACTAATCACCTTCTTATCCTCCATGTACCTGTAAATGGCTTCCATGAAGACTTAAGCCATAATTTTCCAAGGGTCTATGGTGAAGCTGACAACTCTAGTGCTCTTTCTGGCCTTTTTTGAAGACAGATGTAATTTTTGCCTTTTTCCAGTCATTGTAAACCCTCCACTCCAATCTCCAGGGCTTTTCAAAAATGATGGAGAGCGGCTTCATAATGACACCAAGAGTTCTTCTGCTGAAACAAAATTCTTGTTTTGCCATCATCTGTAGACAGAGTTTAAATCTCTAAATTATGAATAAAAAAATCACACAATTATACCATAGCACCTAAAAAAAGAAAAGCAAGGAGGTGGGAAGCAATGCAGTGGGAATGCATAAAAACTCAGGATGGTTAAAGGACAGATTTTCAGTTCGTGTCTCAAGAGCACTCCTGACTCTACCTCCCTCCTCATCCTTCTAGGAGTAGCCTAAGGCAAGCTCTCCTCCACACACAATGGCTACTCCACTTTCTTCCTTGTGCAAATAACTGCCTCAGGGAGTCCTAGGGAGAAGCTGGCATCAAGACTGTTGCTATTAGATCCTGAATTGAGCTTTTCACACCAAGAGGCAGGGACAGGTAGGGATGGCCAAAAGAGGAGCCTGGGAGGAGGATGTAGCAGTAGCAGCAGCTGCTGGGGACGGGACTTCCTCATCAGCTTTATCCCCTGCATCTCACCCCTCAATTCAAGAGCAGCACCAGCCCAGCCTTCTGGGATGTGCTGCCCCTGCCAGGGTGTGGAGAAAGAAGACGTGCTGGGGCAGTGTTTTCCCATCAAACAGCTGTTTCCCATCTCTTAGAGGGAAAGCAGTAGGCAAGATTGAAATGGCTTGGGCCAGAATGATATACAGGAATTCAGTCATAATCTATCTTCATGAAATTGAAAAAGCTAAGGAAGGATTTTCAAGGTTTTTTGAAAAGGTTAAAACTGCTATAGAAACTGCATAAGACGTTGCTAGCGTCATGTGAACTCACGTAACTCTAGAGGTATATGGAACCATTTCCATATTTACACTTTCAAAAGTAAAATTATGTCATTTTTCATTGATGAAAAATGACAGAATTTTGAATATGATCTTGATTAAGTGCTTTAAAAGGTACAGTTTCAGAATTAGATTAAGCTGAAGCTTTTTTCAGCTGACTGTGGGGCCACCTGAGCATTGATGCCAGCCTAAGGGAATGTGGAAACTTCCATTTTTGGTGGGAGCACACTCAGATCCAATTAAACAAGGTTTGCACCACATCCTGAATATTCATTTCTGTTGTATTTATTGCAGCTTTTGAAACTGTATTTACTAATATACTGAGTAAACATATTTCACACTTTGTTAATAAAAATTCTGAATAGGCTTTTGGAATTCACTGTGGAAAAGAGTAAAGCTCCTAACTATGTTAGAGTTATGAATGGATTTCTGTGAGCTGCCTCACCCAGACACTTTTTGCTATGATTTTTTCAGACATACCAGTTATGATTCTGTATATGAATTATGAGAAGTGTGTATCAAAAACGTCTGAATTTCCCAATGCTTTCTGTTTGTAATATTAAACAAATCTTGAAATAAATTCTTAATTTTTTTGAAAATCATACCCTGTATTGAAATGAGCCATCTTAAACCCATGAATAAGGCATGAAGAGGAAATCAAAAAACTGTAGTTGCAATATGAAAGCTCTATTCATTTTTAAGAATCTCTTTGCAGTTTAGAATTTGGCTCCACTTGACTAAAGAGCAGCCCTGAGGAGAAGCACTTGGGGGTACTGGTGGATGAGAAACAACTTCAGTCAGCAATGTGCGCTGGCAGCCCAGAAGGCCAACCGTCTCCTGGGCTGCATCCCCAGCAGCGTGGGCAGCAGGTCGAGGGGGGATTCTGCCCCTCTGCTCCGCTCTGGTGAGACCCCCCTGCAGTGCTGCCTCCTGCTCTGGG
>KL287188.1:0-21257 GCA_000699545.1 Podiceps cristatus | reverse complement strand
TGCTGTTCTGGGATGGCTGCAGGGGAATATCCCTGCTCCCTGACTGCTGCTCAGGACGGGCTGTATTGGTTGTTGGGTGGGGAGAAATTGTGCATTGTTCATTTTATATATTCTGTTATCCTTATACTTTATTATTATTATTAACATATTTTTATCTTTTCCTTTGCTGTTCTGGGGACTGTTTTTATCTCAACCCGTGATTTTTCCTTTTTCTCAAGTTTCCTCTGCACCCCACTGGGGAAGTAGGGGAATGAGCAAGTGGCTACATGGTATTTGGTTACCATCCAAGGTTAAAGCACAAAACACATTACCTACAGTTTGGATTATCTGGTTGCTTTGTTGAGTGAGCAAGAAGCTGAGGGCAAGCAAGATGATGCTTCGTTTGCAGTGTAATGTGCAGTTTGAAAATAAACATGGTATTCAATATTGTGAAGAGGGAAACAGCTTATTTGGGGAGTAGCAAAAAAGAAAAAATAAAATCTTACCAATTCCTTAACATCTCTGTATTTGCAGAGCTGTTAGTCCATTGGCGTTTTGAAAGCATACAAAGTATTTTATTTTTCTGGCTTTTAACCTTGGGGAAAAACTTCCCAAATATTTCTATAGCGAAATCACATATAATAAAAGCATCTCACTTCAAGACAATTTGTGTTACCTTCTCTTCCAGAAATAATTAAACAATACCTTTTGTCATTGAATGTATAGAGAACAGTAGGGACACTATTCTTTGTCCTACTACAGTTTTAGAGAAAAACAGTCAGATGGTATCAACTCTTACTTGATCCTCACTGCTTTAACCACCATGAACTCAATGTGGCTAAAAATGTGAAATCCACTGCAGAGTGATCACAGTTTCTCTTCCTGTAGTTAAACTGTAAAAATAAAAATACCATCATTGTATATTTGGGTTGGAATGTGCTTCTTCAGTCAAGCTATGGCCATTGCAAAATTATGTTGGATGTTGGCTGAGACTCAAGAGGAGAGGTTCAAAGGATTTGTAAGATATTAACTCAAGAAAAGCAAAGTGAAAAAAGGCAGCAGATTTTTCCCATTGACTCCCTCTGTAGTATTTAATGAACTTAAAGTATTTTTATTTTAAAGTGTAGTGGATCAGTTCCTGTTTTACAGTTCTAAATCCTCACCACTGAAAGCAAATATGCAGTTATAGTTTGTAGAGAGACTTGTGCTTGTTTTATTTTCGCAGTCCAAGTCTATGAATTGGGAAATGACAATAAACCTTGAAAGGAAAACCTGCAGAAAGCTGTTCTCCTGAAGAAAAGGAGAGCTAGCAGTCAGTTTGCTCTCTATTTGGTTTCTGGATTTTGTGTGCTGTCCCATTTAAATTTGTCATGCCTGTATCACCTCCTTTTGATCCAGTTCAAGAGCTGAATCAGACCAAAGTTCTTAGGGATCATAAGAGAAGTGCAAACACAGACTGGTTTCTGCTGTCAGTAGGTTAGGGACTCACTGAGCTGGAGGCTGCACAAGCAGGGGTAGGTGGTCTATATTTCTTGAATTGGTCCAATCCCTTTGGCCTCCTCAATAACCTGAAATGGTGAGTTCCATCAACTGAGTCAGTGTAATTAAAATGTATTTCTGTAGCCTATCTCAAATAGCCCAATAACTTTGGAGAAAGGCCTTATTTCTTTCTTTTATGTTTTAAAAAATGCTCAATAATCATTCCCCATTCACATACACTATTTTAACTGATCTCTGTTATGTCCCCATAAAGTAAAGATTTTTCAAAGCTTTTGTGAGGGAAGCAAGTGGTAGAGGCATGTCCCAATGATGTTTTGTTAACCACCAGGTGACTAAAGTTTGAGTTAAGGTCTTAAAAAAATCTGCTCGTTAAGGAGTTTACTTCTTATTCATGCTATCTCGCCTAGCAGATAATCATTTAATATCCTTTACCACTGGCCTTACTGTTGAAAAGAGATAATGCATATCTGGAGCTATTATCCAAGTGGCTGCAAATGTTTTAACTATTCATGTCCTTTAATTTTCAAAGCAAATTCTTGATACTTTTCTTCCAGATTATCACTAGCCACTGTTTCTGTGTCTCGGGTATTGTTTTGCATTTCCCAGGCCAACTGACTGTTTCAAGTTTGCTGTGTCCTGTGCTCCTGTGTTCTGCCACTCCTAGCCCTGGAGCTCCTACCAGCTTCAAGAGTCCACACGAATCCCATCCTGTTTGTACAGCTACAGCACAGACCTTACACCAGTCTCTTTACTTCTCCCTTCCTTCAGCTTTTCTCAGTTGTATGGCTCTCAATTCATGTGTTTATTTGGTCCATTTTCTTGCACTCAGTGCTGTAAAATTCTCCATTTCACAAATAAGTTGAAAAAAGTGCTTTGAGAACATTAAGTTCTTTTTCCTTTCTTGTCTTTTGTGGTATTGGGAAAACTTGCCTAAAAGCAATCTGGTTTGTGGCTAATGATGATCTCTCTATTTGTATTTATTTTTATGTGGATTAACTTTTTTTTTTTTTTTTGGCATGTGTCTGCAGACTGGTTTTGTATGTTGCATGGGCAGGGAAAGGAAGTAGGTCCATCCCCCAGAATGTTTCTGAAAGTTCAATGCATGTTTCCTATTAACTTGCAGGCATTAAGAAAAATGGAATGCATAAAGAAAATGCTGAGCATAATAAAATGGTGTACTTAAAGATGTGAATGTAGGTCAAATTGTACCCTGCAGGAGAGGAAAAAAGGTAAAATATAGGGAATAGATACACTAGTGGCAGTACAGAGAATGTTCAAACGTTATCTATAAAATTTATGCACTCAGTCAGGTGGCACCTTCTGCTGTTTTTGCTAACAGTAAGCAAACCTTGAGCATTCACACATCCAGAGCTCTTTTTGTGAAGGCAGTGAGTGGGCTGTAGCCATGAACTGTACCGCTTTGGCCGGTACAACTGCTATAAACTCCAGAATCAAATCAAAACCAGTTGCGACAATGTAGCAGATGATAACCAGCAAATTTTGTTGTTCCTTGTGTTAAATTCCATTTGTTTCTATACAGTTGCCTGAGCGTCTTAATCAGCCTCTTTCCAGGGTAGTGTCTACAACATATTTAGAAATGAACAAGGATCTCCATTATCTTATTGAACAGTGTCCACATTTTACATAAAATAAGAGTATTTTCTGCAGAACTCGGGGATATACATACACTGAGCACCACTGCGCCTGTAATGAGGCTCCCGCAGGTCTCAGTTGTTACAGCCCTGGGGTTTGGATTGCAGTTTGGGATGTGGCATAAAGTTCTTTGTCTGGGCCCCCATGACTTTTAATAATCCAGAGTTGGGGCATTTGTATCCTATTCTCAGCCTGTATTAGGCTGATGTTGTCCCTCTAGTTTCTAACGTATACACTGTGCTAGTGCAGCAGGTCCTATGAAGGGAGAAGGTGAGTTCTGCCTGCAAAGGAGGAATGTGGGTTCTTTCCACCTTAGGAGGTAGGGTTCCATGTCACTGGGAACAGCAACTACTGCAAACACCTGGCTCTGCTTGTAGCTGCATCACTGTTATGCAATACTTTGATGTAGTGTGTGTGTTTAAACATAGAGTCTTTGTGCTTAATAAGGACAATGACAAATAAGTGCTTTAGCTGCTGGCCACTTCTGCCCCAAGAGGACTAGCTACCACAATTTATATGTGTTGAAGAACTTTCTGTGGGGCAGTTTATTCTGCAAACATGGTGAAACAGATTAGTAACTATTGTAGGTATAAATCTGGGACTAGATCCAAAAAAGAAGCTTAAGTGTTGCAATACCTGGCTTCTCTGCAGTTAACTTGATCCAGAAGTCCAGTGTAACGGACATCCATGCAAACATTCTGTATACATACATGTCTGTTCAGCCTTTTTAATATGCTATGGTTAAACAGGTATCACTTTGCTGTCTCCTTTTAGGATGTGAAATTCAGAACCTTCTCCTGAAAGCAGAAGTTTAAAACTCCTTTTCTCCTAGTGGGATAGGGATCACTCTTTTCAAATGCTGAGAGTGTTGTTTTCCCCTCTACTGAAGGATTAGAGATCCTCCGAAGGCTTTTAGAGAAATTTCCAGATTCAAATCCCTTTTCCCAAAGACCAAAATAAGCTGCAGAAACTGACAGACTTTTCTGTTGTATCCATACAGATGTCCAGAATCATAAATCAAACTTTGCTACCCATCATTTAGAGGGCTGCTAATCCTTTATCTGAATCATCTGGCCTTATCATTAGGATCTGAGAAGAGCACAGAGTGGGCTAGTTGAAAGCTACCCAACTACTGAAGTAGTAGACCAGCATCTTCCAGCCCAGACACTCATATGTTTTTCTCATGAAATAATAAACCTAAAAGGCTGGTGGTAGTCTAATGTTCTGCACTTAAGTCCTGGTGTCGCTGTTTGCTGCCCAAGTTGTGTGGGAAAGCCCATCTCCTGCTGATGGTGCTGCATGTGCTGCGTGAGTAAACAGGACTATTAATCTGTTTTGACAAGAAGAGGTACGAGTCATCTGAGATTTAGCTTTTTCAAACACTTATATGAATGTGCCATTAAAAAAAAAAAATTCTATTGGGAATAGAATCGGGTGCATGAACTGAATTTCCAGCTAGCACAGAGCAGGCAGCAGATGTTATTGCTAATATCTGTTCTCTAGTAAATCCCATCTGAAGAACGACCTGTTATTGCCAAAGTCAAGATTGCTGAAGAAATCTGCATTTACATCAGGCAGGAAGATGTTTCTTTCAGGCTGTTTTTTTCAGAACCATGGAAAAGGCAACACAGAAAAACAACTGGAATAGATTTTCTTTTTCTTTCTGATTTGAAGTTTAACTCTTCCCATGAGTGTTGTGATGCTTATGCCCTTTTTATTGTTTCCTAGAATAGTACAGGAACAAGGGGTGTTTATGGATAAAAGAGATACTCTTTTCCACTGTGGAAGAAATGCTTCCACTGTGGAAGCAGATGTTGTCAGCATCTGAGCTAAATAAAAAATAATAATAATAAAAAAAAGTATTGATGATGTTTCCTGCCCAGTGGCATTCATAATGCTGTGTTGCATGGTACAGATTTCACTTTCCCCCGGCACAGAAATGGTCTTTCCAAAGCTCCTTCAATTATTGTTCAGTCTTATTAACTGAGATGGCTCTTGTGTTGCCAGCCTGTGGGCAAACACCATGTTGCTGTTCATTTTTTTTGGAAAGGTTGTCAGAAAAGCGGATGACCACTAGTGTCTTGATTACACTATGATTAGGACACAGCATCTATTCTGATACTTTCTTAACCATGCTCTGAAATGAGTTTGAAGTGTTTGTGTCTTTTTATTTCCTTTTTCTAATTTTTTGTCTCTTTACTTTCAAATTACTTGCTTCACGTAACTACCATTTCTTTTTCATGTGTGACTAGCACAAATAAAAGTGTTTCAATACAAAAAGATAATTATGCTATGTCTGGGCATACAAAAAACACAAAAATCCTGGAATCTGAGTTACTTAATTTTGAACAGCAAGTTCCCTTGCATTTTTCCCTTCAGCTGAAATGTTTCCATGCTGTTAAATGAAAATGTTCTTGGTTTAGGTTCTGTGTCTAATTTTTATTTCACAGGTAACTGTGAATGCAACAGTTCTATTAGAAAGAATGAGATCTTCTCATGTTTTGTATTTGGCTAATACAGGTATTAAAGAAGTTGTGGTATGCTACCATGGGCCTTATCGTGCACCTCTGTTCATAGGAGTGAGATCTTGTAATTAGTTTAGCATTGAATCAGTCCAGTTCTGGGCAGATGACAGCATCTTTCTGAAATGGAATCAGACACTCTTTTTTAGTGAGTTACTTTTTAGCCTTAACACAAAAAAATCACCTAGAAAACAATTTAAACAGTAGGTTATTTGATAAATAATGACCATATTTTTAGAAGATTTATTAACCCCTTTTTGTTCCTTGTATCCAAATAGGTATTAATGTATCTCCACTGACAGGCTTTGACTAAATAAGCCAAGCATATTCTTATGGTTTTTCTTAGCAGAAAGATACTAACCAATCTGTGAAAATACAACATGAAGGAATACAATGAAGAGGAAAAAAAAATACAAATATTCAGTAAATTCTAATCTGTTCTTTCAAAGTTAACTAGTAGAGCCTGATTAATACTGGGTAAAGAATGACTCTACACCTGCACACCTAGTAAAGTAAGCTCTTTTGTACATTTAAGGTTTTGCACTGTGTGCCAGTTACTAGGCTGTAGAGTGCCCTCTCTGAAAAAGCTAGAATACACGCATTGGCAATTCAGCATCAGTAATCATATCTAACATCTTTGAAGAACTTAAAAGCTCCTCTTGGTTTACAATAACTGTAAGAAGCTGTTAAGACTTTTATATAACAAATAAATCAAAACAGGAAGTGTCCATCACATAGAATCATATGACTGTTGAAAACAGATTTTACTGTTCTTTACATTAAAGTCAATTTTTCTTTAGAGGAATAAACAGACAGGTAAGAGAAGGCTTAAGAAGACACCAGAGAGAGATTGCTGGCTTTCCACTGAAGAAAAGCAGAGAAAAAGAGTGGAAGGAGCTGTGCTTGAAAGGCTGGTTAAGTGATGAATACCTGAGAGCTTTTCCCCATGTTGATGATAGCTGTTTTTCTCTTTTTAGGAAACAGGACTTTGACAGAGGTGATTGCCACCAGTTTCTCTAACTAGCAGTAGTAAGCAACAGCGAATGATGTGATCAAGCTAAGTTCAAAAGCAGTAACCATGTTGTTTGTGTTTTTGTACCATAGCAAGTAGAAGATTTAGACAAAACGGCTGAAGAATTTATCTTGGCACTGATGAAGAACGAATGGAAATTTTCCTGTAGGCATTAGGGGAAACCTGCAGTATCTAATTCTGCAACATGCTGCACACCACCGAGTGCAGAAGCAAAGGGTGAAAATGCTCTGGACTCCAAGGGAATAGCTGTAATTCTTTCTGGATAAAGACCTGAGAGCTTATTCCTCTTCAGTTCCCTTGTGTTCTTCTCTGGAAGGCAAGAGGGAGTGGAAGCGAGTGCCTCAGGGCGCACTTCCATTACTGAGCACTGGAGTTAAACCATGGGGATGCAATTATTTACCTTAAGATGCCATGAAGAAAATTCTTCTCTTACCACAGTTCAACACTTAAGTTTAATACTCTAAACCTCACATGAACAGTTTGCTCACTGTCAGGTCTGGCTTTCTCAGTGGAGAGTGTTAACCTTGTACAACAGTATATACAAATGTGCTTAATATTTAAGTTGAAGTCTAAAAACCTCAAGTAAAAGGTATAAAAGGTGAGCAGTTGCTGAAGAATTAATGTACTTATAGGAACTGCTAATAGCAGGAAGCAACAGTAATTTTGTCCACATAGCTGAAAATGCAATATTGTGCTAACTGCCACATCCTTCCATAGGAAGGGTTCAGAGAGCTCTTGACAACCCTGTTTCTGGGAGATAAAGGTCGGTGTTGAGGTCATATCAGACACTATTCTACTTAAACACGTTTCACCACACACATCTCCTAGACAAATGAGAATAATATTTTCCTATCTAGACATTATTAGGTGTGCTTTGAAAACCTGTACAAATACAGTTTTTTTGGAGAAACAAAGTACCTGCTTGGTATTTTCAAAGTATGAGGAAGGCATTAAGCTGCCTAATATTACCAAAACTGCCAAAAGATCGCATCATGGTAATATCCTCCATATCCTAATTAATGTTAATCTTGGAAATTTGAGCACCAAGGATTGCTAGACATCTTCATGTGTAGATGGCGGTAGCACAAGACATTTGGTTGTTTTTGGTTTTGTTTTTTTTTTTAAATTTAGGTACCTTCAGTGATAACAAAGTCTTTTAATGCTTTTGTTAATCCAGTTATTAGTTCTTTATTTCTTTTTTCCTAATTTATGCCAGTTCAAACATAACATTTGCTATTTCCAGTCCTTGCTGCTGTCCACTGCCAATGATGACACTTGGTGCTGTTGCCTTTCTATTCTGTGCCCAGTCATTAGGCCTGATTCAGCAAATAGATTGCTTATTACACTTGTTTCAACAGTGAAGTCACGGTTCAAGAACGGAATACGGTGTTGCAGAACACGACTTCTGGTTTTACAACAGAAGTGTCCCAGCGTTTAGGGCACATCCTCAATAGCAATACTGAGCTGCTCAGTGCTGGCTGTGTGGGCATTGCCAGCGATTGCTCCTGTAGGATCTGCACATGGCAGAGCGCTGCTGTTCCAGCCCTGCTGTGTACACTTGCATTTTTGCTTCCCCTTTGGGGTGGATAAGGAACGGGGATACTAAACCTGGGTTCACTAACATTTTGCCTTGTCTTTCTTGTCACTTAGTGGGCTCACTCGTATGTTGCAATATGGTAATCCCGTTCCCCATTTGAAGTGGATCGCTAAACTGTGTATAATGGGTGAGCTTTGTCTGTTTTCTGTGCCTTATATTACTGCCTGGGTATCATTTATTCATTCTAGCTTTAAAATAGATGTGTTTTGATCATAAAAAAATGGGAATTCATTTGAAGAGTTTTGCAGTTCAGCTGTGCTAAATTACATTTATTGTGGTGAAGTTTTGGAGCAAAACTGGTAGTCTCCTTGTTTGTCTAGTATGAATAGCATGAAGAGAAACTCTGGTCTAAGTGTGCTATCTCCGTTTAATACTTGGTTTTATTTCTCTGTTTAATATTTATTTTCCAGTCTGTGTTAGTCACGTGCTTATCACTTTATGGCTAGGTATTCATGAAGTTCATAATTATGCTTTTGAGTAAAGATCTATCAATTCCTCTGTCAGATCCGGATCTTTGTCAATGGTTCAAATGTATCATCTGTAATGTTTCTAAAGGAGGCACTACGGTCCTCTGCCCAGGGCTGGGGACTGGAAAGACAGCTGGGTTCCCTTTTAAGGTTTTCCTACACAACTTTTGACACGATATTCAAATGATTTCTTCCAAATCACTGCAGCCTTCAAATGATGATGATGATCATGTCGTAAGTCTTTGCAAAGTACTTTGAGGCAAAAGCACCACACAAATGGTAGCCAGGCTCTTCATGATGTCGTCTCACTCATTTTTTTCTCCTCATTCATCATATTTACTCACTTTCTGACATTAGTGTCACTGGGAATCTGCTTATAGTGCCAAACTTACTTAATAAGAATGATCAGGGGAAAGAATTTATATTCAAAGTCATCTGGAATGCCAGAAGAACACATTTGTAGTAGATGATGCTCTTCCTTAAAAAAGCCATAGTCATAGATTTTAAGAGCCAAGGCAAAATCTTATAATACATCAGCCTGACCTGCTGCAAGAAAATTATTATAAGCCCATAATTTCTGTACCATGATGATAAATATCCAGTCAATGATTTAAATAGTTCAACTAACAGATAATCCACCGTGTGCACATGCTGATCGTTACAGCACTTGAAAATAATGTCTTTTTGTGTGAGCGTCTAATTGTTGAATTCCGTTATGCCTTTTGTGCTTGATGAAGGGTATTAGAAATCTCATGTATGTAGTTGCAGAACACTTCCTCTTGTCCAGGTGGGATCAAAGAATGGATCTCAGGATCATTTTAGACCTCTTTTATGAATACTTTCCATTTCAGCACCTTCTTTTCAGTTGTGGAACAAAAACTGCATACAATCTTCCAGGAAAAGACCTGTTCTGAAGCTATTCATACCTTGCTAACAGACCTGTACAGGTCTGACTATTGCACTATTGTTGCATGACTTCCGCAAACAGTGGAGTAACTGGCAAGGGTATATACTGGCAAGTATGAGTAGTGTCACCAAGCAGTGTCCATGGCCCACAGAGACCTCCTTGCTAAAATACAGGCATCCAAGGAACGGTGAGTCCTGAGAGCTCAGTACTCAAAATATACCCTTATAGATAGATAGATAGATATAGATAGACAGATAGATAGATAGATCAATCGATCGATGGATCGATCTCCCAGTGCCATGCCAACCATGTTACACTGCTTAGTGAGATAAATATGTTGAATATATTGGGTACTGTTTTCAAATCATTAGTATACAGAAAAATTATAAGAATAATCAAATTTGTTTCCTAACCAAATTATCCTTTATGAAGAAAACCACAATCATTTCTGTCTCAAGCACGAATGTGTTAGTGCTAATGAAAACTCCAGGGCAGCTTTTAGCAATTTCATTACACACTACCTTGGAACAGGGTAGTTCAATTAATCTCTGCAGTGCCACACCACATTCTTAACTTCTTTTCAAACAAGTTTCATTGAAAGAATTGTGTTTGATCTGCAGCAGTAATTTAAACAGGAATAGAACATGATAGGAGTTCAAATGGCTAAAAGCAAATGGTCTTTATTTAAAATGTCGGCTTCAAGTCTCTTATAATAAATTTCTGTCAAAAGCTCCTGTTGTAAGCATGAATATACCTAAAAGATCATGAAAGTCTCCAAGAGTGGTAATTTTATGCTTTTCATTACAGTGGTCCACTCAATATGAAGAAATATTTATTCTCAGACAATCTTGCATAAGAAGTAAAACTTTTGTAAGCAGCACACCTGCAGCATTTGAGGATGACACAAAAGAAGAAAATACCTTAAAAGTGACAACAGAATTTTAAAATCATGTTTCTGACAAAGAAACATGGGGTTTGTCATATCCTAAATGTCCATGGCCCATCAAATGCCATTCTTCCACAAGAATTCCCAGTCTTATAGTCCCTTTTTCTTGCTCTTTAGGGCTTTACTTTTGTTTTCTGTGCTACTTAGGTTGCCATTTCCACTGATTCTGCAACCGTTTTTTTCTTTTTTGGAAGCCAAATAACATATTAACTAAGTCCATAATCTACCATCTTGTAGGCATGCTTAAAAAATACAATTGACCAGAGAGGGGTGATTGTTCTATGAGGGATCTTTCATATTATATTTATGCAGATGTTTATGGATGTCATTACCACTACCGGTTTTGGAAGACTTTGGGGAAACAAACCTATGCCTGTCATCTGGGGTGCCTCTACTTGGAAGACTTTTTCCTCTGGTACAACTGTGGGTTTTATCAATCATCTTTTACAGTTTAGTAGGGTTTACTCACTTGTATTTACCTGAAGGTTCCCTGTTCTATTATTACTATTAGCTGGAGTAAATAAATATTTTTAACTGGTCAAGTTATAGTCTCAAATTTTGTCAGGGTATATAGATACCACTGATTTGTCCTAGCCATTTATTCTTCTAACATCATGGTTTCTGTAACATCTTACCTGGTTTTGTTTGCAAGCTTTTTCACTACAGCTATCTTTCTGGCATCCTTTATGATGAGGGTTGGACTAGATAACCTTTAAAGGTCCTTTCCAACCCAGACTATTCTATGATTCTATGATCAAGAATGCTGCAAACAAATTATTCTTAGGCTACTTATACAATTCCCTTTACAGCATTGTTTATTAACTCAAGAAAGCCGCTAAAATACTGGAGTATGTTCTCATGACCGCTAGACCACCTGTAGTGCTCTTGCACTGTGTAATATTCCTGATCACCAAGAAGGTTTCTGTGGCAGTTTCAGTGCCAAAAAAGAGGGAACAAAGCACAGAGGTTCCTTCCGTCTCTCCTTTCCTCCCTTCTTCCTCGGCATATCCTATTAACATTTGGTTCTCAGTCTACAACCATGCATGTATGTAACTCATGAAAAATTTCGAAAGGATCCATTTCTTTATCACAATAAGGGTTGGGTTAAATTTCTGTTTTTTTTTTTTTTTTTTTTTAAATTGCCACAAGTTTGGAAGACAGGTCTTTTTGAGGAATGAAAATCAATTAAGCAGTAGGAAGTCAAGGGTAGGCCTTAATGATCACTTTTCAGGGTGGAAACAAATCAGCAGTGGAGGTCCATGGGACAGATGAGAGACAGCCTTTCTTCAACTTTTTCATCAACGACCTGGAGAAACAAGCACATGTTGAAGTCCCAGTTGTCTTAAATAATCTGAATTTTATCTTTTCTAAATCTGTTCTTATTTTTTACAAAAAATAGCAGTAACAGGTGCTGTGGCTTCTGTTGCTCTTGAAGGAATGTCAGTCAAGACCAAGTTGAATTTCCTTGACACCTGTGGTTCTTCAGCTCACTGCTCTGTGAGGCAGTTCTGACATTGAACCTTTGTGTTTCAGAAGGACCCAGAGCAAAATTCATCACTGGGTCATTCACATCATTAATCGACAATTAAAGAATGAAAGGGGATAAGTTGACAACACTTTCCTTAAAGTGGCTGCTAGTGGAAGTTTGCTCAGTGGAAATCATTGTCAGGGCACGTTTGGCTGTGTTTGTCAGATGGGATTTGGGTATCACTGTGCATAGTGGAGAAAGGTTATGTGTGTGCTGTAAGGAAGCTGTCAGTTTTCACACTGTGTAGTTTGACAGTTACCCATCAGCAGTGATTTCTGTTTGCCATTTTTGATTGCCATTTAATGAGTGAGCTCTGTGGATACTAAACATGAAGAACAATCTTTCCTGTTGTGGAAACATCAAAATGTAAAGTTTGCTTCTCTTTTGGATTATAATATTTAGTGCCATTCAGATCAGTTACAGGAAAGGATGACACTGAGGTATGAAATATAGAATTATTCCAGCCAGATGAAGTACAAATAAAGTAGAGTGGAATTATTTTTCAGTGTCAGGCAATTTCAGCCATTTAAAGATAACTGTGTCTGTGCAGCCTAAATAAATGAAATGAAGCTATGTAATTATCATGCTCAAAAAGCTGCAGAGGCTGCTCTATTTTGCAAGCTGTCAGACACAGTGTTGTAAAACTGTCGCAAGCTTCAGCTAAACCTTGCCATGCAAATAAGCTCAGTGTCTCTCACCAGACAGTGAAAACTATTTGCCTGTAGGAGTTATCTTAAAAGATTAACTCAAATCCTAAAGCAGGCAGCTGACAACAGGGTATACCAACTAATCCTGAAGGGGAGATAAAATTTCTTCACTGATTTATTGCAACACATTACACTGAATATTTTAAACTAAATGGTTGTCCAAGCTAAAAACATAACAATTACTTTCTTTCTATTTTCTATTTCTCCCTTTCTGCCTTTCCTCTCCCATTGAATGCTGTAAGGTGTCATTAATTTCTCTAGGAAAGTAGCCATTCTCATCACGTGATAGAATGTCTTATAGCATAAACTGGCACAAAATGGAGTGAGCAATAAGTGGGTATTTAATACTTTTTAGTGCTTTCAGATGTCAGTGAAATAGAAAGATTCTACAGTCTTTGCACATGGTAAGTATTATTGCTTTATGAATAGTTTTTTTGATGGTTTGGGTGACTTGTGAGAATTATCTGTGTTTTTTCACAGCCCTATACTCTTGTCAGGCCTTACCCTGACAAACATTTTAGCGTATGAGTAATGTCATCACAATTTGTGTGATTTTTAAGGACTTGATATTCTAAGCTTTGCTGGGCTGGGAAGATATATAAAAACTTTATTATTCAGGTATTCTTTAGCTGTTATTTGCCACACGTGAGCAAATCAGGGTACAAATACTAATTATGATAGACATATTCCTTCACTCAATGCAGATTTCCAATTCCATCTTATAAATATATATATTAAACAAAAAAAAACCCCAACCAGACACAACAAAGCAAAACCCAAACAAACAAAACCACAAACCGTCCCCCCAAAAAACAGTAAAAGAAACTGGGAGCTCAAAGCAAAATTACAGCCTAGTGAACATACTTGAAAACTTTTGTCTGCAACCTGATAAATCATGTCTGCAACCTGAAAATTCATGTCTGCAACCTGAAAAATCATATCTGCAAATAATTTGAAATAAATACAGCAGCCCTGATTTTCTAGTGATCTTGATTTAGATCCTCTATTTTAAAAATTATTCTGGATCTGTTTGTTAGTTTATGATATCATGGTTTCATTCATAATTTTGTGGACATCTTTAAAGGGTGCACAGCTTGTTTAGCAAAGGGCAGACTCTGGCTTTATGAACTCTAGAATCAGGTAGGAAATAAATGCTCTGTTTCTTGTTTGATTAGTTATAAAGGTATTATGGTGGTGTTTTTCTGTTTCGGCACTTGGTATTTCTGTTTCAGACAATATAGACAATGATTCTGAAACATTGAAGAATTATATTGTATATATTAAATTCAAAAGTGAGAGCTAACTATTTGTGAAGATTTAAGAACTGGAGCACTCTAAACCCTTGAGTGTATTAAAATTGATGATGTGGGCTGTGCTTTCATTTGTATCAGTTTGGGAAACATTAAAGTCACTAACAGCAGCGTAAATGATTAAGCTGAATACCTTAAATTGCTTACTTATTATGGAAAGATAAAAACATTCATTTAAAGTCTAAACAGAATTTATAAAGATGATGATAATTCTTACAAATGGATTTTCAATCTAATCCACAGTAAAGAAGGGACAACCACATCTAGTGCTTTTAAGAAGATTGTTGTTATTTGCAGAGAAATATTTTACTGTTTGATTCCAGTCTAAGTACATACCAATGGCCATTTAAAAGACAAAATCAGGGCTGAAGAACAGTAATGATAAAGGTATAGGTCCTTTTAAAAAGTGATCACACCAATCAGTTTTGGCTGCATAAGAGGTGCAACAAATGAACTTGACTTGTCAGCCATGAAATGCTCTTAAAAGAAGACTCAGGTCTGCATCTAGATTTATTTTGGTGCCAATCTTTGTTAAAGCATTGCTGAGGCTACTCATTTATCCCACAACGGACCGGACTTCATAAGTTTTTAACCACTAGGGCCTTCTTTGTTGCATCATCCTTTGGACAGCTATGCCTTAACTGGACTATAAACCAGATGAGATAACAGTTTCTGCGAAAACCAACTCCTCCTCATGAATAAGCAAATACAAATGAAAAGAGAAAAAGACATGTAGAAAGAGGGATAATGAGACTTAACTGGACTATAAACCAGATGAGATAACAGTTTCTGCGAAAACCAACTCCTCCTCATGAATAAGCAAATACAAATGAAAAGAGAGAGAAAAAGACATGTAGGAAGAGGCATAATGAGAGGGATTATGCCCAGGAGAAAGGGTGAAATGAAACTGCAGTGGTCTGAAACAAAAAAGAATCATGATCCAGAGTCACAATTCTTCCCATTCCTACGTTTGCCACTGCCACCTCTTTTGCAGAAGATCTTTCTCTCCTGTATGCTCAGCAGATTGTCTGTCACAGTCCTTCCATCTCCTCTTAGCTGCAGAGCTGCCCCAACAGAAAGAGAGGTTATAACCCAGAAGCACAGATAAATCTTGTTTTGAACCTGAAGTTCCCTGCATTTTGGGGGCAGGTCACCAATTCTGGAACCAGCTCTGCTTAGGGAGGAAGCACAAGCTTCAAAAAGATGCTTCCACTGACAGTGCCTCTGAGACCAAAGAGCACAGAAGGAGAAGAGAGCAAAGGATCTCTGTGGTAGAACTGCTGATAAAGAGGACACAGTGTGTGCAACACAGATTTCAGGTGTTTTACTTCAGACAACCTCTAGTCTTCCCAGTTGAGCAGAACACACATTAGCAGCTGGAATATCTCTTCCAGATAAGGAAACAAGGGTCGATGCTCTTAGTTCTCCCCACATTTTGACCCAAGCCACAGTAAGTGGTAACCATTAAAAGAACCTTCCTGAACCAAAGTAAAATACTTCCGATGGCCATGTGATGTTTGTGGTCAACACCTTGCATGATGTATTGTTTAGAAATCATTGAAGTGACTTGACTTTTTGTTACTCCAAACTGCATCACCAGGGGTCCCATCAGCTGAACCTCCTCAGAGGTCACATCCTAGGAAAAAAATATCTCCAATGTTTAGAATCACAGTTGACTGCTCTGCAGTGCTACTTTTTCACACAATTTGCTGCACAGGGAAAAAAAATCAGTATAAAATAAATTGAGAAGAAAAGAGGATTTGAAGGTGCTGACAGCACATCCACCATATATTTAGATTTATTTTTTATATTTCCCTTACTGCTAAAGTTTAACCAAACTTGCTGAGTACTAAAAGGTTGGGCCATCTACTGAACATTTCATCCAAACCTACCAATTACTACCACTTCTAAATTTAATTTTTTGTTCTTTACATCTCTCCTTTATCTGTCCAACTTGAATTGCTAAATCAAAGGAATTTCTAAGGGACCATGATTCCCGAGACCTACTAAATACAGGCTGATGACTAAAATGTACCATTGTGACAGAAAATCAGTTTTGATGTGCAAATGTTGATTGTGTAGTTAACATATGTGCTGGATTTTTTTTTTTCTTTTTTACTGCTGGAATGAGAGAAGTTACATATGTAAATTACCTTACTTCCTTTTCTGTCATCAACACTGGAATAGATTAAATGGAGTGCTAAGGCTATGGTTTATATTTAAATATCTGTGGCTTTTTAATGACTTTACTTTGTATTATTAACTATGTTACCATTTAAGAAGTATTAACCACAGAGTCATTAAGGTTGGAAAAGACCTCTAAGATCATCAGATTCAACTGTTTCATCAAGTCTCACCATCAGAGCAACTTAAACCAGTGTTAAATGTTAAGCATGCTTTATAAATTTTATGATACTTTAATAATGGACCTGTAAGCAGACTCTAACTTTACAAATTATTTCCCTACCTCTTAAAAAATAGAGATCAGAAACAAACTGCACAAAAATCTTAGCATAAACAGGGTAAAGAAGTCCTACAGTTTTTATAGAAGGTAATCTCATGTTTCATGGATCATCACAAAACAATAAAAGATATATATATAATTATGAAAAATAACAAGTAGACTTTCTTACTATTGGCTATAATCTTTATAGAACTTGTAGAATTGCCACCTGCAAGAAGAGTGTGGGAATTGTGGTAATATTTTGCTTTCTTGGGTAAGAGCCAGATGAAATGTTACAAAAGGTAATCTGGTAGTGCAGCATCTAAACAGATAGTAATTTAAAACAAATCTCTAAATTTGATTCTAAACACTGAAGAGATTTTTTTTTTCCTAGGATGTGACTGAGTTCTTTTGGCTCTAAGCAAATTGCCAAATGCTTTCCAGCTCTTTGGTCTTCGTAGTGTGATATCCCACCCTGGTGAAGGTTGGCAGAACTACCTCAGACAGATGAGGTATGAGGACTGTTCAAAGCCATTCCCTATAGCAACATCTTGGCAAGATTAAGAGTTTAATAAGCCAGAACTAGTAGGTTGTGATCTTCCAGTTCTAATTCTTTCCACTACATATTCATCCAGGGCAAATTTTACATCAACCTTTCCAATGGTTTATTGTCTCTTTATCTGGGATATTTTTGTGTATGTAATACAAATGCAGTGGATATCTGATATTCTTGATAAAAATATAACTAGTAAGTATCAGCGTTTAGACACAGGTCTGACTATACAGTTTTGGAAGTATTCCCATTCTTTCCTCAATTAGTCAATATAGTTTCTAAATAATAATTGTGCCTATCAGAAGGAATCCACATCCCACTGTTCACAAACTGAGCAATAGCTGGGTTTTTTACTGTGTTCTGTCATGACTATCATAATCTTTCTTTGGGTTTTTTTGGGACTCTGAATGGTAACCGCATTTCAGTCTACACAAGGATTATAATAGCAAGAGTTCTTCCACTAAAAATTTACTCCAAAATGTTTTACTGGACTCACATCTTATTGCCATTCTATTCTCTTAGTCTCGCCTTAGTGTTTTTTTCAGGTGTATCTTAAGTCTGAGCCCACAATTTATTTCCTTCTGTTTTGATCCTTTGATGTTACTCAGTTCAGGGCTAGCTAGCTGTGGGTGAAAAATGAAGATCAAATTAATCCCAGCAAATATGTCCACACTGCCCGTCTGCCTTTCAAGGACAAGGTATTTTGTAACAGCCAGTTACTAAAGAGCTATGCCATTTTTTCAAGCTTTGATTTGGCATTTGTGAGCATGGCTAGTTTTCAGTTCACCCAGCTTTCAAGCTCAGTTCACCCATCTACAGTTGTGATGTAGCAGAAATATTGTTTTTTGTACAAGCTGTATTAATTGAACAAGAAAGCAAACCTATGCTTGATCAGCTTACTGAGATAAAAGGACATTTTGGCTTAGTACAGAAAGGCAGAGGAAAATAACTAAAATTGATTACCCTGTTTATCGCTGACTCAATTTGTTGGTTCCCTTGGCAACTGACATTGAAGCAGATGAAGTTGCTAGTAGCCTGAAGGAGATCAACACATGAGATTTCTATTTCTATCGTCAGCCACATTAACCATCTTTTGATTGTCAGAAGTATGGAGAGAAAAGTGCAACCTTAGCGGAGGGATTAGATTGCTATCCAAATGTAGCTAGCCTGACCTAATTATTTTCTTGAAATATTTGAATGCTGTCAAGAAAATGGGAAAATATTGTGTTGTACTACTATATCACTTTCATTTATTGTTTTGTTGTCTGATCCAGCTAGAAAGCAGAGTGTAGTCAGTCTTGAGCGAAAAACCTCTAAGAAAAAACCTTCTCTAGAGTTTCAGTGAGATGTAATAGTCTTTATTTTTATATATTACTTCTACACTCTGTTAGGTATTTGATACAAAGTTGCTGCACTTGAGTTTTGGTGTGATTTTATCTTTGTTGTGGAAAATGCTTGGAAATCCTATGAGACTCAGAAATGGTGATGTACAAGAATAGGAATCTTTTCATAGACTACATAGTTCACAAATCCATTGGACAGGAGGAAACACTGTACACAGTGGGTATAGATTTCCAGCAAAGGTGGATTTTCCACAGTCTTGGTCACCTGTTTATATGTAGCTCTTTCTCTTCAATGTATTTTTATTTTTGAACGCTCTCTCCTGAGCCTACACAAAGAATGGCTGGGAGGCTATATTGTTAGTTCGGCTTACAGGATGTTGTTCAAGAGCTGTACTGCAACATTTCCTCAGAAACATGTGGTCTCACATGCTATGCTTTACTGCTGGAGATTTTCCCCTCTGCCTCAATCCAGCACCTAACTTGGGCCCTTATTTTTGATTTCTGGTTGAACTGATCCATGAGGACCTGAGAGCTGGGATCTGGAGCTTTTCACATGGGTATTCACAATTCTCCTTTCTTCCTTGAAGACAGCATTTTATGAAAAAGCAAATGACAGTGAAGACTTTTACGGTTTTTTTTCAGACCCTTTTGGACAATTGGAGCACACAAAAAAAAAAAAAAAAAAAAAAAGAGAGAACTGGGGAGCCAGATCCTGGCTCTCTGTGGCTATGTCTGTACTTTGGGATCTGGGAAACCTTCCCAGTTTCCAGACCTGGACACTTGCCCTGAGCACGTTGACTCCCTGTAGGACAAAATCTGTCTGTGCAGTTTTCCATCCACACGCACATGCATACGTACGCTCTGTTTCTAAGGAGAAAATCTGGGCACGTAGGCCAGCAGGGAGACCTAGCGTGTTCCCACAGTGTACCTCATCTACATTGTCTGGGCTTGCCAAAAAAACCACTTAATATGCAATCTAGACATATTTGGAATTACTTTTTTTGGGTTGTTTTCTCTGAATTTGAGTGAAGGCTTCTATCTCCTCATTGGGATACTAAAAGCAATATATACATGTGTGAAAAAAAACCCAAAAAACAAAACCCAACAAACTTCAGACATTTTACAGAGCAGGAAATAATTATATATGAGAGGTTTCTGTATGGCTCAGTTTCAGAAAATTTTAGAGCATTTCCAGTTAATATAGGTCAAGAGAACAGGATTTTTACACACTGAATGGAAAGCATTCAGTTGCCCATAAGAAACATATGCACTGCTGGCAGTAATATAGCAGCCACTGTATTCATTTTTGGCAGACTCATATTTTCTTGCTGCATTGAAATATTTTCTTTCCTCTTCGTTTCCTTTTGCTGTTGAATATGGGTCTAAGAGTTTGTAGACTTCACAGTGGACTTTCCTGCCTATAGATTTTGAATCTGCTACCTAAGGAGCTGCCTTCAACTAATAAAACTAGAATAAAAAAAATAAAAAGATTAATTCCAGTTTTCTCTTTTGCTGCTTTTTTTTTTTTTTTTTTTTTTTTTTGCTATTTAAATGAATAAATTGCCTTGGAGCTTTTCACTTGGTTCAGTTCTGAGTGCTTACATGTTAACAGCTGCACACGGAGTAACCTTTTAAAATAGGGTTTTATTTAATTAAGCCATACGCTAGCAACAAATCCTAACCCACTCAATTGTAAATTGTCACAGTTGTGCAGTGTGCTTTCTCCTGTTGAAATCTTATTTGCTTGGTTTTCTGCCATAGGGTATATATCTGGAACAAACCAAATTCTCAGGCTTAATGAGGAAGAAACTAAAAGACCCTGAAAACCTGTTTTGTTTGCTAGTTTGAGTGCAGCAGAGAGATCAGCAACAACAAGTGCTCTGCTCCTGGGTGGAGCTCATACAGCAAAGAGTCGCAGAGGCGCTTTAAAGTGTGCTGAGACACAGACACTGAAACCGCCCCATCTGGGAGTCATGTCCTCACAGACTGTCAGAAAGATTGAAACAGGGAAGGCCTTCTTGGCACTGGGATGTTAGGTCTGCATACCTGTTTTTATTCTAAGCTTTCTTCTGTGGGTGTACAGAAATAAAATGGAACATAGAAAGGAAGTGATATAGTACTTTGTAAGGTCACTTTTCTATCTTTTAAGAATTCTTTTTCCTTCCCTCTGTTGCTGATTAAAACAGAGCAATCTGCCAGTGCCATAAGCAAAGCAACAGCAGCAGTAATTCGTACCATAAAGACAATGATACATTTGTGACAATAAATTGAAATAAGGTGAAGACGTAATGCAGATGCCTCCTTGAATATCATCAAAAAAATTTCTGCCCACTTCCCTGAGGACAAGATTTTTCCTTTATTTCTGGAATGCCGATTTTAAAGTTATTTTTCCCTTGCTGACATCTGATAGGGAAATCTTATCACCAGCATTTTCCACCAGTGTCCCATGCTGCATATAGGATATTGAACTTCCCAGCTATTGCCTTTCCAGACCAGGAAAATAAAATAGATTTGCCTTTGGGGATTCATTGCTTTTATTTAGTCTGATCCAAAGCACAATGAAGTAAATGAATCTTTCTTCCTCTATTAGAGTAAGATACTTCCTCATATCTGGGAATAAATTAGATATGAAAAGCCTCTGCTGAAGAAGAAATGTCCATTCTGATTAGTCAAGCAAGATTCATCCTTTCAGTAAGAAAGATGGCGAAAAACTTGAGCAGAACCTAGTGTGACAGAAGAAGGGGTAATGGTTTCAAACTGAAAGAGGGG
>KL287187.1:15854-27392 GCA_000699545.1 Podiceps cristatus | reverse complement strand
ATTATTACCTCCTAGGGTATCTTTTGTGGCTGAGACGCAGAGAACACTAGAGACGCAGTTAGGTGAAACTGAACTCCCAGTGGGGTTTAACTCCTGCTCAGACCCACGTAGATCCCTCTTTCCCCCACTTCCCTGCGGTCACCGGGTGCGATCCCCCCTCCCCGCGGTGCGGTGCGGCTGCTCAGATGGGGCTTGATGGCGTTTCAGGGGCCGTGGGAGGGGGAAACCGCTGCTGTGTGAGGTCTGAAAGTTTGCAAAGCAGACTTTAATTCTTCAGCACAAAGCACGTGTGTGCCTATACCAGTTTGCTTCTCTAATACAACTGCGGTGTTAGCAGGGATTAGATTTCTTTTTTCCTTTTTTTTTTTTTTTTTTTTTTATTAAAAGATGCGGCTTGTTTTCTCTGTTTCTGTAACTTAATATTTGAATATTTTCTTTGTAAATGTTTCATAAGCATTATGAATTATAATTTGTTCATAATTGTACATATTTTCATTAACTATTTGCAAGTTTGGTACCGACATAATGTTCTTCCATCCAGTCTTCTAAAAGGACTACAGAAATAATCACAAAAGACTATAAAAGAAAGATAAAAGTTTCTTCTATGTGTACGGCACTTCGACTAGGAAATCTGAGTCTCGTGATTTCTATTAAACAAAAAAATGGTGTGGCTGTTCAGCTAAAAGGTGTTTTAATTTTTTTTCTTTAATGAGGATGCGTGGCTATTACATCCCTCAAATGCATTCAATAAATGCGTATTTCTTCATAGTGTGCATGACCCTGATTTGATTAAGTATTTAAACACGTTGAAGTTACTAAAAAGTCTATGTAGTGAGATACTACAGACATTATCATTTCTCCACGTGCTTTGATGCTGCATGAGGAGGGCAGTTGCCTGATGAAGACAAGGAGATGTCCCCGTGGGTGGCCATGTTGCCTGCCAGGGAATGGCCCTGGGCCAGCGGCAGCTCCTCAGAGCAGGGGCCGAGGTCGGGCAGAGGTGAGGCCAGCCCAGGTGCCAGGGTGGGCTACGAACTCCCAGGACGCTGATGCCTGTGGCTGAACTCCTCTGAGGCACCAGTCAATGCCTACAGTTTTGGAGAAGGCTGGTTTGGCTTTGGTGTCGCTGTTTTGATTGCTCAACATTCTCTAGGAGTCCAGTAGTAGCTTAAATTCTTAAGTTTGCTAAGCTCTGATAAACCCACTTAATGCATGTATTTATAGCTTAGTCTTCTTGGTAGCATAGGATGAGCTCCAGTAAATTAGTTGGGTCTTCTTTATGCTTATAAAAATAACGTTCACTCAGTCAAAAAGGGAGAATCATGTTGGATGGGATTTGCATCTCAAATCAAAGAGCAAATGATAAATGTTCCTCCTGAACCTGGCCAAGCAGGGAGAGGAGCTCCCGTGGCTGCTAATGTCCGTCGGCGAACCTCCGTGGTCACGGCCTCCCGCTGACTGTGGGACAGGCTTGAAAAGAAAACTTAAAAATAACAGTGCTGCTTCCCGTTCAGTTAATTGGAGAATATTTTATCTGTGAGACACTAGTGGTTGCAAATGAAGCTGCTTGGAAGACGTTTCTAGGATGTTTTGCATAGACGGACATACTTTATACTTGCCAGTTTTTTTTCACTTTGCATATTTTAATTGTTAAAATACACTATTAATATCTGATGTGACAGATAAATGTCATCACTTGCAAATGGGGGTTTCATTCCTTTGCTCGTTTTTTTTTTTGGTTTTTGTTTTTGTTTTTTACTTCTCAATAATTAAGAAAACCAAACATAGAAGAGCTTAAAACAGAAGCTCCAAATGTATAGCTTGGGGCTATAGGACTGAATTTTGCACAGCTTTTGGCACTGCACTATAACTCGGAGGGGCTGGGTGTTGTTTGGGGTTTTGTTGTATTTGTTCTTAATTATATTAATCGATCGTTTAGATATCATCATTTTCTTTAATTTCAATAAGCTGTCATAAATGCAAAAAGACAGACTTACATTTTGAACCTGATTTTTAAATTAATTTTTTTTAAAAAAAATGGTTTGGACTTTTGAGAGTTAATTTCAAGCTATTGTGAAACTGAAAGGAGAGGAAGTTCCCAGGGAAATCACTGTTTTTGTACAGGTCCAGGCTGAACTTTCTTCTCGTCCCAAACTGTTTAATTTCAGTTAATTTTACAATGTTTTTTTTTTCAAAAGCTTTTGAGAGATTAGTTGAAGTTACTGCAGGGATTTTTCTACCCTATGTTTGTGTTGATCATACTGCTTCAGGGAACTGGGATCTGGGGCAGAACTGGGAGAAATATCAAGCTAATGTTGAGTAAAAGAGACGTCGCCTCTCCCAGGAGCCGGGGGGGACTGGAATGTTACCCGCGCTCAGAGCAGTAAAGGGAGCAAAATGGAGCCATGTTACCCTTTTCATTGCTGTCCCTGTGGAGCAGGAGATACCCACTGCTCCCCTTTTCAGTGATAACCTCCTGTAGCGTATAAAATCCACTTGTGTTAAATGCAGGATGTGCTGTATGGGATGCAGGAGCCGGTGGTTTCTTGGCTAAAAATAGTTTCATCAACATGCATTTTCCCCGACATAAGACCAATGCCACTGAACAACAATAATCTAGTTTCATTGCTAGAGCAGGACAACGAGATTGTTCTATTAAGATTATTCAAGCGTAATAACTCCTGCTAATAAATTAGAAAAGGAAAAATAGGACTCTTGCATAGTATGTCTAATAGAACAAACACCAGTGATGTCATGAGTCTCTTACCATCTGTAAACCGGGGGGTTTTCAAGGATAAATTTTTTTAGTTATACTGTTGAACAGTGGAACTAAAAATTAGACTAGATTCAGAACATCATCATGTAATTTCATTAAGAACAGATGGGTGGAAAACTCCCTTGGGCACTATATTAGCTGCCTGCCATTCACGGGATGGCAGCTGATAATGCACTTGCTGGACCTCTGTGTCCATCTGTTAGTCTGTCTATCCAGTCATTCCCTGGCTGAGGAAATACTTCAAACTTGAAA
The DNA here is from genome assembly GCA_000699545.1 of Podiceps cristatus. NCBI lineage: Eukaryota > Metazoa > Chordata > Aves > Podicipediformes > Podicipedidae > Podiceps > Podiceps cristatus. Next base: position 24,364 of record KL287187.1, on the reverse strand, counting down.
CTTCAAACGGCACAGTTAAATGCCAGAGATGTTTTGTAGTATTTATAGATTTTGCTAGTTCACACTTGAGAACACTTTCTGTGATTCATCAAGTGTTAATCTCGATTTGTATTATTTATTAGTATATCTTAATGACTGACTCAAGGTACATTATGTAGCTGTACCATTTGATAGTCAATGTTCCGATAAGACAATCTGAAATAACCCCTAATGTGATTTCCTTCTTGACTGATTATCTTATATTCATCCGTGTAACTCTTAAAATATAAATATTCCTACAGAATTTCAGGGGGAAATTATCTTGGTATTTTCATAAAAGAAAAAGGTGGGAGAACCTCCGGGAGTTACACTCCCTCTCCCCTAGATTGTATTGGTGTTGGGTGACTAGAGATGCTGCATGCTCTGTGGAAAAGCTAGTAATCTGGTTGTCGAATAAAACAGCCATCTCTAAAGAGCACACTTGATGGATTTGGGGGTTATGATGTTTATTTTTTCCTTATTTCCTGTTGCCTTATCTATACTTGATTGGGAAAATGCCCTGAAAAAAATAGAGCTTCATAACTTAGATCGGATTGCTCATCCTGTAGCGAAGAGGTACTCTGCAGCTCCCCCGGGTATTAAACAAATAAATATAAAAGGATTAACACTGGCTTGTGTGGTTACCAAGAAGTTAAAGCATGACTTACAGCAGTAAAAAGGATGTGAAGATTTGGTGCTGCTGTGAAGTGCACTAAATAACACCGAATTAACTCATAAAACATGTCAAGAGCGGTACTTCAGCCGCTCCATTGCGTACGGCTGCCCCCGTAACCAGGCTGCCTGCCGTGCCGGCGGTGAGGCTTTGTAGGCACCTTCGGAGAAAATGCCCGGAGGTGCAACATATTTGTGAAGAGACTTACCCAAGCGAGAGATGGACTAACTTTGAAACATGGGGTTTGGTTGTTTGGGGGCAGGGGGGGTTGGGTTTGGTTGTGTAGTTTGGTTTTGTTTCGGTTTTGTTTCATGATCTTACTATAAATGCAAGTGTCCATTCTCCGTGAAAAAGGTTCTTAAATCAGGGGGAAGGAAAGACCAGGGAACCACTGGGTTGTCTGTGTCCACTTGAGATTTGCTATATAAATGTAACTTATCAGAATGTTGTTAGGAATAGCCAGGGTAAACATCGCTTTGTTGTCTAAGAAAACTGTTTAAGGCATTTGGAGATTTTCACTGTAGTGTAGTTTTTCTAAAATATTTCTGGAATTTGGACAACATCTCAGCAAACTGGCAACTCTGTCTCTTCTCTGACCTAGTAATGCCTGATGGCTGAACTAACCACAGCAAAGGTTTCATTGCAGAATTTATACAGGTATTTTCACGATATTTTTTAGCTACTTTAGTGGGAGAATGGGAGAAGGGATGCTGTATTTCTCTCTTTTACTTTTATTTTTTTTTTTTACCTGCAATGTTCCATCTCCTTTTCCTCCATTGCTTTCCTACCCTCACTTGTGCTGCGTGTCCTTCGTGCCATGGCTCTGACTCCTGATTCACAAGCCTCTGCTCCATGGGTTCCTCCTACCCCTTGTCTCTAGTACGCTCTTTCCTTCCTCCCGGGACATGGACTAGAATATTTTCTTAGTCTCACATGTGGTCTGAGGAATGTTTTTACTTCAGTTTTACTGAGTAACTTCGGCCATTGGTAGAAGTGTTTGTGCAGGCTCCTCTGCTTTTCCAGCTGCACCTACAAGCATCTTGACTTGTCCTTGGCAGTGAAATGTTTGAAGAATGGCTCATGTATTGGAAATGCCAACATCAGATGGCAGCCTGGCCTCTGCAAGCAAACAGAAAGTACTCAACGATCATGTTTCACAGTTATTTATGAAACACTACTCTAGGTAGGGGGGAAAAAAAAAAAGTGTTTGAATTATTTGGATGTAACTTCAAAATTGTGAGTACACTTGATCTCCATTTGAATGTGCCATCTAAACCGTGTGGCCTGCTCTGCAGAATAAAATGATGATGAAAGGTGTTTGTGCTTCAGATAAGAGAAGCTGATTCATCAGAGTAATAAGAGTATTACATACATACCTAACTGGAAGTTATTTAGTTCAGCCAACTATGATCACTTGTATAAGTGCATTCTCTTGTGTATAAATCTAAACACTGTCCTGTTGTCAAGTAATCCTAAAATATTATTTGTGATGGCAAATTTTATTTAGGGTCCAAGAAAAGCTTCACAGAAATTTTGAGTTCATGGCTTTCAACATGTTGAGCATATTTGTAGTTCAGTAGAGATGCTGTGAAATATCTTTCACTGTTGAATTTCAAGATGGTTTGTTTCTTGGAGTACAGAGGTCTGGATGACCTCCTGGTAGACCTTTCAGCTCCCATATGGGAGTAGTATGCAAATTTGTCCCAGGAAATCACATGTCCTAGGGTCTTACAGAGTGGGGTAGTCAAGCTTTCATGGGAGTCTTGAGTTTGCTCAAGGTTTCAGGTCTTCCTTTTTAAAATTCTGGAGCGTCGTTGTTTTTCTCCATGGGATGTCAAATCTTATTAATGTTATATCTGAGAATCTTATTAAGAAAGTATTTCACTAATGTATCTGTGGTGTCATAGTTACCCTCAGAGTACACTTGCAAGGCACTGGAAAAGTTAACCTTGCTTTGTAGCTGGGAAAACTGAGGGATGAAATATAAAGGACAAATGAGAAAGGACCAAGGGAGGGTGGAGAAGGCGCGTTTCCTTCCTTGCAGACAGACTGCCCACCAGGGAGGATAAAAACGTGACTGGGGATGTTCTGGCATCTTCTGACCACATCATCAGTCACGGTCACAGGGTTTTAAATTAGAAGTTAAATTAAATTTGAACTTCTGGATCTGGGTATGAAGTGGTGGATTTGGCCTCTGGATGTGAAGTCTGGAGTTTGAACTATTATCACGGGTGGTTTTTTATGATACTAGGTGCAAAAAACTTCAGCTGTCAGAGCCAACAGCAAGTCAGATGATTGCATATAAGTTTCAAAATACTGAAAAAGAATACATGGTAGGCTTAGCAATGCCTTCGATGGAGCAACTGAGAAGTCTGAATCCTTTTTTTTTCATCTGAGAATGAAAACTTGGTGAAATTGTCCAAAATGGCTAAGGATGACTTATATAGTGAAACTTTTTTCTCTATCAGTTAAAAAAAAAAAAAAAAAAAGACTGCTTAAGCCTTTGAAATAGATCTCTCAGTTGCTTTTGCAGACCTTTGTTCTTACAATGAAAATAGTATAAAAGTTGTCTGACTATATGGCAGCTGAACACGCCATTTGGAAATCTCTTGAATTTAAATTATTACAGGAAGCACGCAGATAACTGGAAAATGGAAAAAAAAAATCTGACTGTTACCTCTACTATTTATACCCATTTGTACAGCTTTTGGATATCAGCTTGATGATTCCTCAATAACTCAATTCTGAGACTTCTTCCATACTTTGCTGAGTTCAATACATTTGCTGTGCTATATTATATTAAGGAATTCCTTACTCAAATTAACTCTTTGTTTTCCAAACATCAGGTTTATTATTCAGTGTAGAGGAATGTATCCATTTAAAATAAGGCTGTCATTTCTATCACTCCAGAATTTTGTGAGAGCCTTTGGATGTCATGGACAGGCGATCTACTGAAGGCTTGGATTTCACTTCTTCACATATATGTTCTTAAGCAAAACAGAGAGGGGTAGTACATTTTAGTAGGTCAGGAAAAAGACCCAACAAAACCACAGATGGCTGAGTGCTTGAAGACCTACCTCTCTATCCAGCTGCATCAACTGGTCTAGCAAAACATACGCCTTTTTCCTGTAAACTTCCTCTCACTATATCTTTGGCTATTGCAGCTACAAAAGTGTGAATACTCCGTATATCTTGGTATTCTTGTACAGTATCAAGTTGCTAATAAGATCACGAAGAAACTAATGGTGATATGAAATGATATTTTTCCCTTAAAAAAAAAAAAGTACTTGTGCTTTTTCTTGCCTTCCAAAGGAGACGATGTATCAAATGATGGGATCAGCATACGCAATCCAATGGCTGAGTCATCAGTGGAAAGAGCACAGAGAGAAGAATTATAGTTTTCCATTACTTGCAGAAGATAAAATATGTTTGTTTTTCCTTCATGCTATATAGGCATAATTGCTTGATTCCTCTTATACTTGGCATTTTGAATTAGCTGCTTTAGTGATGATTCTTTCCGGAACCTTCTGAGGCACGGTGGGCTACCAAACGTCCGGTTTGATTTTTAGATGGTGATCGTTATGAATGCTTAAACTCTCTTCCTACCTGTGTTTTTAGCTCCTGTAGGGCATCTTAATTTCTTGTGACAGCAGCCCATTCTGGCAACATAGGTGCCCATTCACCCGTGGGTGATCCAGCGTCACTGTCTGGCCCTGATGCGCTTGGTCAGGTACAGTGTTTGCAAAAAGGTAGATGGGAACGTAGCTCTTACCAATTGGTTTCCTGACCGGTGGTTGATCAGTGTAGACTTCAATCTGAAGTTTAAAAGTGTTATATTTGGTTATAAGTTAATTTACTTTGAAAAGCACCTAAAGGTAGTATTTATTATAGTACTCGAGAGTTGGAATCAGTAAAGTGTAACGGAAAAAATTGCGATGATGTTGATGATGATCAAGTGTCAAACAATCTTGTATGGCTTCATTGAAAAGATGGCCAGAACTGATTTCCCACATCTTTGCTGTTTTCAGTAGTTACTGAAAAATTAGTCCCAGCATTTCAGGAAAACCGAGATTTGAAATTAAACAGACCAAAATGCCCTAGTTGTTTGTAATTGTTTTGCTGTTTAGATTTATTCCCTACCTGCTTCTGTATAATGTCGTAACAGGAGAACTGGCTGTAATTGGAAGTGAAAGCAAAAAAAATAAGAAAACAACCCAAGCTGCTGGTAAAATTATGAGGGTGTGCATTGACTGGGCAAACACCAAACCACAAACCAGCACCTTGCATGACTATAAGGATTAGCTTAAAATACCCGGCAGATTCTGAGCCTGTCCTGCAGTTGGTTAGCTTATCCAAGAGATTTCAAATTCATTCCATTTTCAGTAATTACCAGAAGTAAGTAACGATGGACTGTGAATTTGCAGCTAGTGTAATGCAAAATTACCATCACAGTGCAGAGTTCGCTGATGGCTCTTTCCAGTGCGCAGCCCCGCGTTGTCTTTGCGTGGGAGCCTGGACATGGATACGGAGGTGAGGTCGAAGAGGGCGTTGCAGCTCAGAAATTCTGTCTAGCCGTTTCTCCCACTCCCATAGGCAATTATGTACTAAATATTAACGTGCTTCTAGCCTCGATTGGTTCAGTTCCCCTGGTTTGAAATTGAACGGAAAGAAGGATAAATTATTTGAAAATTGAAGACATTTATCTATGACATTTAATTAGTGTAAAGGGACTTCTCCTGATCCATAAAATTCCCTGTGCAGCATAAATATATCCACCCCTCATCGATGATAAGGCCATCCATCAGCTCATATACTCTTTTCTATTACCAGACGTTTATCCTCAGATCTAGCAAAGGCCATTCATAAATTCATTTTAAAGGTATGTTGTTTGGAGAGGATATTATATAGTATAATTCCAAGCTCAAAATCAAGCTGTGATAACAGCTCGCTATCTGGCATACCAAGCTTTCAATCACACTTTATCACAGTTACAGATGTCAGTAAACGAACAAGTTTTTCCCAGAAACAATATAGATAAGCAAAGGTGACTGAGAAGATGCAAAGAGCAGGTCTGGCAGATGTTTTCATTTTCACCATCCTTAATAAGAAAAAGCACATTTAAAAAAAAAAAAATAAAAATCTTGTATTTAAAAATGACTTTGAATAATTCAATAAGATGATTCTCTAACCCTTATTTGTCTGCTCCAAAGTAGAACTAAGGGAATTAAAGCTTTGTCAGTCAGGCAGGACCTTGTATCGAAGAGCTGCTGCAAGCGTCTAGGAGAGCTGCTATGGGGACGGCAAAAGCTGCCTCCGCTTCCCGTTGAGGTGAAGGGGATGCTTGTTCGTCGGCACTGAAACGGGGGTCTCAGAGGAAAAGCAGAGAAGGATTTTATTAAGCAGGACTGACCCTGGTGATCACATGGGCTGTGCTCACTGATCGCTAACCCGGGCTGACCCTCCTAGTCACAGCTGCTGAATTCAAAAGTTACTATTTTTTGCTTTCCATTTTCTCTGGGTCTAGAGAAGTTTGTTGGTGCTGAAGTTTGCAAATGGGACATGGGAATATACTCTCCTTTATCTTCATTTTGTTAGAAAAGCAACTTTGAACCAGACAAAGTATTTTATTTAAATCGATGTAAACCAGTTTTTAATCTTGAATTTGAAATAATTTAAAACAACAAAAACGTTTTAGTGCAAAGCCACTAAAACAATGATTTGACTTCTGCAGAACCGTCCAGGTTCCCCCCTCGTGCCACCCCCAGTGAAAAACAATGCGGTACGTGTGGCAAACCTGCCACTTCTAAAAGTCAATATGAATCAGGGGCTTCTGGGAAAAGGGTGAGGAAGGAGCCCTGGGAAAGCAGTTTGGACCAAAAATACCTACTATATCTAATCCTTAAACCCAGTTTCCAACAAGATCGTATATAAACTGACTCAAAAAAGATGCATAGACCTTACCTCCGTATTTCCTTCCATTTACAGGCAGAATGCAGATAAAACCTGGTTTAAAAAAGATTAAGAATATCAGGCTAAACCACAAATGTTTGCCCAAGGCTTCTCTGTTTGCCATGATAATATTAAATAACTTGTGGAAGTAGCTGAAGTATGTGTCCAGCTCGTTTGCTCACCAGAGGATGGTATCCAAGATGATACTTTATTCTTCTGTTACATAAACAAATAGTTTCTTTGATCCTCTCACTTTTTTTCTTGATTATTTTATGATCTCCTCCTTCCCTCATTGCACTTGCCTTGTATTTCATGAATTGCATACAACTAACAATAAAAGAGCATTCCTATATAGTAAAAGAGAATTTCTGAGATGCTGCAGATATAGCAGTTGCATCTGCTCATCTCCTGGCACTTTCTCTTGCGTCATCTTTGTGAGCATCTGAGGCTGTGCCAGGGTCAAAGCTGGTCCTTCTTACCCGGCCATCGTCTCTGGCCTCAGGAGCCTTCACCTGCCTTGCACTCGACCTTAAGCTGTTGTTGATGGGGTTGTCTGGGGCTATTGATGCATTGATTCTGGTAGATGTCTCGTGAGCCCTTGGTTTTCATCATAAATGTACTTGTGACATGCATATTTAGGTAAGCTGAAGCTGTGTCCTGTGGTTCTGCTCACAGCTTCTGGCACTCCTCCTACTTTTTTTCAATTTAAATTATTTTTTAATTCTTTGGATGTTTTCAACTTTTTGCTTGGTTATTGGGAACTACTAATGTTGCCAAGATAGACGTTTTTGAAAGGATGATTTTTGTGAAGAATGTCAAACATAAGTCTCAATGAATTCAGCGTGCTCCTGCATTTTGTACAGCGCAAGGAAAGGTAGCCGCTTGTGTTTTCCTCGCGTGACAGAGTTCAGGAGGTGACACTGCTCAGGCACGTGCAGGCAGGCTGCTGTCTCGCCCAGGGTGTAGCAGGGACTGCACACGTTGTCCCTCCCCTTCGGCAGAAAAAAAATGGTACCTCCAAAATGTGGTATATCGTTTAATCAAACTCGCTGGCATTTATGAGGTGTTTTGTCAACCCGTGATCTGCTTCCTTATTGAAACACTTCTGTACCTTCCTAGTGCGGTTATTCAGTGATGCAGTCTGGGTTTTTTTTAACGACTTTTATTACGTGATTGATCATTTTGAGGGAAGAAGAAACTTTATTGGGCTTGTACCAGTTCATACTATATTTAAATTTGGTCTTGTGAGACACTTTTTCTTCAGAAATTGTGATGTACTTGGGTGAAAAACAAGCACTCTGAAAATAGTCTATATTGCTGAAAACTGAACCCAAACATTATTTTTTGTTTGTTTATTGGAGTCTGAGGACTAGTTAGCTCTGACTCCAATATCTTAGAATTACAGTGTAGTAAGGTTGTCTTCTTACCGATGTAGGAAAAAATATAACTTTTGGAAGTGTATGAATGCATGGGGAAAAGAAGCCCTGAAATTTCTCTAATAGACCACAGAAATTCCCATACACGTGTCAGAATATGAGGCAAAAGGACTTCACCATCCAGGGCTTAATGGTGGTAGCTGTCACGACTTGAGCCACTGGCTTCACCAGGAATCTGTATTCAGACCTGCTTTTCAACTAAAAAGGGGGAAAAAAAAAATCTCTACAACCAAATGTTCATTGTTCAATACTCCAGTCTTCCTGGTCCACTAAAACTTCTCTAATGAGAAATTAAGAATGAAGCAGACCGTGGAAGTGAGAAAAATTTGATTTATGCCTCAGGAGGAGTGGGTCAATAGTCCTAGGCTGAATGCAAGGTTGAATGATGAAACCATCATGTTAGCGTCCATCACTGCAGACCCGTGGTCATTCTT
>JMFS01128285.1:0-35765 GCA_000699545.1 Podiceps cristatus | reverse complement strand
CTCTGGATGGCTTCCTGTCCTTCTGTTGTGTGGGATCAATGTGCTTCACCAGGACCCGGTGGGATTTCCTCCCTGGGGATCCCACAATGCTTTTGTTGTCTTCTACAAAGCACTAGGAGACAGGATCTTGTTGCAAAGGTCGCCAGAATTAATGTGGTGCTTGTGTTGCCTCCTGGATCAGGGGCTAAAGTAGGTGAGAAAACCACCAAATGCTGTTAAAAGGGCTCATCCCAACTCCAGTTCCTCTATCTGCTTCTGCCAGAGAAAGGATCTGCAGGCTTGCAGCAGTGACAACCATGGAAAGGATCCTTTCAGGAGCATTGCAGGTCGGAAGATGGAAGACAGAGTGCTGAACATGTGGAGGGTTGTTCTCTGTGCCAACACATCTCACTCTGAGGTCCACACTGCGATGTAAAGCCACCTGGCCAATTTTCAGGAGCTTCATTGCTCCTATTTACAGTGACCCCTTGGCTCAGTCCTTCATCACTGATCCAATCACAAGGACAGGGAGGGATGAATTTTGCTTTGAACGCCACATATTACATAGACCTGCCTTTCCAAACTGCCCTGTGCACTTCCTCCGAAGCCCTGCAGATTGACAGATGTGGACGCGATGGGATTTTAATGTCCAAAAGGCCACAGGAACTGCAAGGAGGGACTGATGCGTGTGGACCAAAAGTAGGCTGTGGGCTTCTGGCTCCTCAGCCCCCAGGAGATGTTGTTTTTGAAAATGTAGTGCTCGGTCAGTGAAACAGTACCTGAGGGCCACAGGGAGAGGAAAAAAATCCCCTCTTCCCCTGCGGATATAAACCACTATTGTCTGAGCAGTTCAGTGCTAAATTTGAAACCTTCTTTTAAGGAGAGTCTGAAAGGGAGCAAGATGTCTTGCTCCTTGCACAGATCTATAGTTTTGCAGGAACACCAGGTACTCAGGACCTACCAGGAGATGCCCAGTCAGACTGCATTTTTAAATGCCTAAATGAGTCATCATTTGCTGAGGCTGAATATAAAATGAGTTATTTGGGCTCTGGAGCTTGATTACCGAATGGTGGGGATTTCAAGAAGAGTTTCCTGCTGCTCCCGTGTCATACCTGCCAGCCCTGTGCAGATGTCTCAGATGCCCTCGGGCATCTCAACAGGACAAGATGTCGCCTTTAAGCAGCAGAACTGCACCCTGGATCTCCCATGGAAGCTCAGATGTTTAGCTTGCAGGGAGATATCCACGTGCATTTGGGTATTTTCATCCCTGTTGTACTCCACAGGAAACAACTCGTTCTCATTTTATGGGTTGTGTTGAAATGTGGGGCAAAGGAAGGAAAAGGAAATCCCTGGTAGCCTGAAGACCTTCCTGATCTTGGACAACTCATGGCTGGGTATGTGGTTTTATCCTGAATGAGAGATTAATTCTGGAGAAGTTAGGAGAAACTTTGCATGAAGGTTAAAAAGAAGGATTTCAGCTTCCTGAGAAAACCCACTCGCTAAAGCTCTCTAGAAATTCAAATACCAGATTGATAAGGTCAGGAAAAAGCAATCTTGGCTGCTTATGCAAAGGCTAATCACTGATCTTTTGTGCTGGTTGTGTGTAGTATCTGCATCTTGATAAAAAATAATCCTGTCATCAGCTTCTGCTGAGAAAGGGTGAAGGGAGGAGTTTAGCAAGAAATCTGGTGCCCTTCTCCCAGCGAGGGATTCTTGTGAAGTGCTGGCGCGCCTTACCGAGCATCATAGATTTTCATTGACTTCAACGTATTTTAGATCAAGGGGAAAATCTGGAAGAAGGTGAATGCATTGGACTGATTGATGATGAGAGTCCCAGGAACTGTGGCAGTGAGAAGTGCAACCTCATTTTCACTGAAAGGATAACCAGGAAAAAGGATGACACACCAAACTCTGCAGTGTCTTACACTGCTCTTTTTTTTTTTTTTTTTTTTTTTTTAAATAAAAGTCAATTCCCTTATTTGGATGCACTGCCTGTCTGTTGTTATCTTCCAGAAAACAGGGCTGAGGTGCACATTTTTCCTTCTGGCTCAGCTCTGCCTGGCTCTTTACATTCAGGGATTTTCTGGGAAATGTAGAACCTGACTCAGAACATGAATTGTCAGGTCCAAAGCCCTTTGTCACGACTCCTGCTGACTCCAGAAAACTTTGTACAGCCTGGCTGAGCTTCATACCGATGAACGTTAGACAAATGAAAATAGTTTTCTTAAATCTGAACTAGGGTTCCCTTTTTAGCCTGTGGAGAGGAGTCAGACACTGCTGGAAAGCGGTTCCTCTGACCTATTTTAGGATGACATGAGTCACTCTCTGAAAGAACCTGTTTTTCCCCATGGACCATAAGGGGAGTCCAGGGTGGCTAGCTCAGACTTGCGTGCCTGACTTTGAGACAAATCCTACCCCACCTGTCTGTTTTTTGTGGGGCTGGGCTGTACTGGTGATCGCTGCTGGTGCGTTGTGGATTGCATTAAGTACTGATACGTTCCTCCATTAACACAGCATCGCAACCAGACATCACATCCCGGTATTTGTCTGATAACTATTCCGATCACAGTGCTAGCGGCTGCCAGGGTCAGGCTGGTCTTCCAATATAGCTAAAACTGTCATGTTTTGTGCGAACAGAGTTATAAATGGGATCTCTAAAGCATTTCTGTTACAGCAGAAATCAGGAGGGATGTTATGTCATAGGGTGAGCCCTCTGCGTCAAAGGGACTTGTGACAGGAGACTAAAACCAAGTAACAGACAAACTCATTATCTGCCTGTACACAGCAAATGGTGTGAAAAGAGCTAATCCTCCTCGGCTCTCATGTGTGCTGGTTAATATCTACCGTGGCTCCAGTCAAACCGATTTATTCTAGGACAAGTGAAAGCCATATCTGATCTGGGAACAGTAAAGAAAAAAGATAAGGACAGGGAGACTGCCATGGTGGGGATATACAGGCAACTTCCTTTAGTGCTCTTGTATCTAGTGTTAATTCTAGGAAATAAAAACCACTTGACACATCTGCTCTTAGTTATTTGCGCAGGCCCAAATTTGCCAAATCAGTTGTTGAAAGCTAGACACTGAGGCTGCCAACATGTGTCTCCTTCTGGATTCAGTTGTGCTGATGGAGACATTCCCAACCTGCTCTTTCTGCCCCCATCACCCTCCATCCGGAGCATCTCACCTCAAATCTGCTTCTGGCTTGCTCTGGAGACCGTCCCTAACCCATTCCAGCTCAAATGAGCTACTTCAGCTAAGATCAACATGTTAGTCCTCTTGCAAAAGGCCTTTCCCATAGCTTTGGCAGCTGGATGTGTGCTGGAAGATGCACTGTGTTCCTTCAGACACTGTCCTTTCAGCTCGTCTCTGGCTTTCCTTCCAACATGAGACAGTGCACATCAGACAACATGGATGCCTGGAGGCTTCCTTTGTGCTTGAGCTGCTGGACCCTGTATTAACTGGTATCCCTAAAGAGAAAACTCCCATCCGGTGTCGGTGATGTTGAGGGTCTTGAGATGGGTTTGTTCAGCTGTCAAACAGGCATGGAGCTTCTGCAGCCCAGTGATACCAGCTCTGGACATCTGGCCGCTGTGGGGAGCAATCCCACAGTGCTGGAGGGGAGCAAACATCTCCTAACATCTCCAACCTTTGCAAAGGAGAAGGTTCCCCAACATGCTCCCATATTAGAGACTCCCATGGGGTGTTGGGGCTGCAGCAGGGCAAACCCACTCTTGGTTAAGTCTGAGGCGTAGGAAGGGAGGGGGTGGCTCAGGCTGCAGGCAAAGCTCCAGCTCACACACAGAACATATGCCATATTCAATTCAACTGACTACTGTCACAGGCACACAGCAGCTGGGCTGGGGAAAAATTTTTCTCCCACTACCTGAGGTCCATCTAAGCTTCTTGCTGTCACTGCTACCTTCAACCATGATTTGCTTCCACTTTTCATCAGTGCAAATAACCACAAGAAGTAAAATGACGGAGAACCCAGCCCTGAGACATCCATGAGGAGGTGGCCACCAGGCACTGGTGTCAGAAGCAGCCAGGAGCTATTAACGTTACGCAGATGAAGTAGCTTCCATGAACTTCCACTAATGGTCCTGAGCTCAGGCAGCAGCTGGAGATGCTGTCAGAGCCCATACAAACTCTGTTCACTTGTGCAACAGCTGAGTGATGCTCATGTCTGAACCTCAACCAGACAAATTTTTGAAGGTGTCTCAAAAAACCCATCTTAGCCACATACTTCAATTCCCTAGCCCGAATGTCCCTTTGCAGCTGGTCCATGGAGAACAGCTTTTACTAGTGTCTAGAAAAGCTTAAACTTGCCTCCCTGGACCACCCCACACCTCCAAAATATAAGTCTTTCCAACTGCTAATTAGCACAATCTTTGGCAATTCCACTGAGCAGAAGCCACCAGCCCTCCCACACACTCAGATTTCTGTGACATTGGTGTATGAAGCAACTTATTTGACCCTCATAGATTTACCTTGTGGTAAAACCATGTGAGAGCAAGGAGAAGCAATTCCCTGGGTCTTCAGGTACATTTTTTTTCCCAGGAAAATTGAACAGAAGAAAGAGAAAAAAAATCTTAAAAAAGCAACCATCTTTCTCTTAAGAAAAAAAAAGTATGGTGATGGGGATAGGGTTCCTCTTCAAAGAGGGGCTAATTGGTTTGTATAAGCTCCGTCAGCGATGCTGGAGGAAATCCATGCAGTACATTTCTTGTTTGGCTCCTTGCTTCCAATTCCTATTCATGTATTCACCACGTTTGACTGCAAATTGCAGCCTTTTCCATAAACTCGTCACCTCTTCCTCTGAGCCTGTTAGCAAAAGAGGGAAATCAAATGTTCTGCACTTTCCTTCAATAGCTCTTAGCGCATGTTTTGGCTTTAATCAGGAACAAAATGCTTTCTAAGTAGCATCTGATGTTGCTGGTTATCTGCTTGCCACTCTGCGGGTTTATGGCCCAGTGCACTTAGATACCGGGCAGCATTAGATACTAGAATGAAGGCAGGTTGCTTGAGACAGGGGTTGAAATACGGCTTAAGCACTACCGTAGGGAGCAGAAGTTTTGCTGGTGTTGCTTTCTCCACATCTTAATGATGCTGTGAATTAATTGCAACAGGGAAGCATGTGGAAGCTAACATGGGGAAGGGTTTGGGGGGAAAAATGCTAAAAATTGAGAAGACAAAGGGTTGTATCAGTGTAAAATTGGCAAATAACCTCCCATGTGATGTTGCTCCCCAGAGCAAATGAGATGGGATACAGGAGCTGGAAGGAGGAGCATCATGTGCCTCCAGGCTCCCAACAAGGCCACGCTCCAAGGACTGGAAACCACCTGCAATTCCTCAGCCAGGGATTCCCACGGGAAGGGGCTGCTGCAGGCAGGGGCTTGGCCAACATGGCATGGTGGCGAGTTTTGTCTCCTTTGGCCAGCTGCAAGAAGGGAAGGGAGCAGAGCTGGGATCCAGAGGAGCAAATGAAGGCTATGACAGATGAGCTTTGGTAGGAACAGCTGTGGCGGCTTCCATCTCTGTTGGCAGAAAAGCAATTCCCCCACAGCTCAGATGCTTGGGGTTGAACCCAACTCAGTGCTCGCTTGGGCACCGATACCACCTTGGCAGGGCCACGTTTTCCAGCTATGACAGGGCTGATGGGGCAGAGAGGCAACAAAAAACAGGTAGATTGGGCAGAGCTGGTCTGCTAAAATGTTTTATTTTAAGCTGACAGCTCTCAGCATTGCTACTGCAATAACTTTGCCCTGGTCACCTTCAAGCCAAGGTGAGCCAAGAGTTGGAGTCAATGGGCCTTAAAGGCCGCTTGAATCCCTCCTGGGGGGTACTGATATTAAAGTGGATTTAATACCTATTTATGCCAACTTGACATTACTTGTGCAGTGTCAAGTGGCTCTTGGAAAACTCAGACCCAGTGAAATTATGGTTTTTGAAATGAGAGGGTGAATCTGGTCCACGCAAATGCAGCCCGCCTGCCGAAGAGAGCATAAATGGGCATCATCATGTGCCAATGGCAGACCATGCTCACACTTGCATCGAGCACAGGTTTTTACTTTGCAACCCTGGCCACTTCCATTCCTTTTTCAATGGACTGCAACAACCATTTTGCCTTTTGGTTCATCTGGATGGAAGAACCAAGATCACTGGTGTGTTGCTGTTGCTGACAGCTGAGATTAAATGATAAAAATAATAATAGCCTTTTTTTTTTGGTTTGTTTTATTATGTAACACACACTAGTATATCAGGGCCAGAATATTTAAATATCCTTGAAATTTCTAGGCTCTTTCAGTCTCCAGCTACCATCCCTACCTTAGCCCAAGTGGAGCAGGAAAGCCCAAGCTCACATTCCTGTTTATTTGCAAAGTGATCTCATAGCCAAACCACCACCCACCGCCATTCCATTTTTACAGGCTTTTTTCTTATTAAGGTATAAGTAGCTTATTCTTGCATGTCCTGTGCAAAGTCCAGATGGTAGCTAGAAAGGGCAGCCCCATCAGACACCCACCAGCTGTCGCCTGTAGCCTCCACGCCAACCACCCCCCAAAAAACCTTTTATTGCCTGCAACTCTTTAGTTTACACTAACACAATGTTGGATTTTTTTTTGAAGAACAATGAAGTCTTGATCTGAGTTTCAGGATTGCCACTGGTTTAAAGAAGATGCTGGACAGCTAGTGACTATGGCTATAAGTAATTAGAGGGTTATAGTGATTTCTTTTTCCTTTCTGTCTTTACATAGCATAGGACAGGACTGTTTTGCTAATGCAACTAGTACCCCGTTTCCTCAGCTCTCACTAGTGAGTTATTCCTGTTAATCATTCAAGAAGAAGTGGGAAAGAAAAGTTCTTTTCTTAAAAGAAAAAAAAAAGCTGCAATAGTACAAGGACTACCATGAGGATTCATAGAAAAAATGTTAATTTTGCATGTTAATACATGTACTTACTTGCACATGTCTTTTCAAAAATTTTTCTACCTCTGTCTCAAGATTTCTGTAATCACTCTGAAGAGGATGGTCTTGAACTCCACTATCAGGCTAATAAAGTGCAATGGAGTCAACAGACCTGTCTCTGTTGATTTTAAGCTTTGGATCGTGCAACAGAGTAAAACCAAGTCCCTTATGACAATAACAATATTGTTGGGGCTAATGTGTGCTTTTGATGTCAGAGATCTTTCAGGATTCATGTAATTCACAGGACCAAAAAACTTCTTCAACTCCCAGCCGTGCACTCTCTGATTCACTATAATCCCTACAAATTTAAGGCAAAGCCAGACGAGCTATTTAAACCAGGACGCGTGTGCCCAATCTGAGTCCTCACCTCCAGTCAAGGCTGTGTGCAGGCAAGAGGAAGGTGCTGCAAAAACACAGAGGGTTTTAAAGCTGCTTCTGGTTTTTAAAGCAGCTTCTGGTTTTTAAAGCATTGTATCTCACCCTCTCCTATGCCAATGCTGATAGCCCTCCATTCTTGGGGGAAAAGGAGGCTCTTCTTGTTCCTGCCTTTCCCATGGGAAGAGCTGGCTGCTCCTCTTCTGCTGGGAGGCACCAGCCTCCACTGGAGCAGGGGCAGATCTAAGGGAACCAGGCACCGGTCCTCATTGCTATTGCAAAGCAGCTTTATCGTGAGGGTTATGTGATAAGGGAAATTATTAGCTCGCTGCGATGTTAAGTGGTCGGGAGCAAGTGGGTGCACAAGACTTGAATGGTCCTGGCAAAGAGAGAGATCAGTGTTATCCCAAGGAAACACAGACCTGGAAGCCCTGGGGGATATTAATAGAAACTCTGCGAAATCCGCAGCCCCAGAAACCCTGCTGCTCTCTCAGAGTAATTAGCTAAACACGAAGTGCTGTTTGCCTGAAAGCTGGAAATAGCAGTGCTGAGAGAAAGTGGAGCCATCGGTGCATTCATTGAAGCAGGCATTGCTAACTGGTGTTCAACGATTAAAACGCTTTGTCTGGAAATGCCCGTGAGTGTTAACTACTCCACTGCTGAGAGATGCCCTCGATATCGCTGCCAAATGTCTAACTCTGGTCTGTTGGGACCTGCCTTCTCCATCCAGGTGCTTCATTCATTCAGGTGGTGGCAATAAAGCAGCCAAACTGGTTTTAATGCTGCGTTTAATTCTGAAGCCTGTCACGTTGACTTTGTTTGGGCAATAATCAGATAAAAATAGCATCCAGCTTTTTCCTCCTGACACCTCCAAAAGCTGCACAGAGGTCTCATTAAATTGGTCTAATGTGACTGAGAGTGATCCATGGAGCATGAGAAAGGTGTGAGATGGTGACTCTAATTTATAGGTTCCCTCTTCCTGGGGGGAGTAAAATGGTAATTTGTCCCACAGTCACTGACAGGGGGGGAGTGTTGCAGCATTGGTGTAACAGGAAAACAGTTCTGGCTATGAGGCCATTTTCTTTACTGATTCCGGCCTCCTACACTGAGGGAGGACAGGGTGATCCTTATGCCTGGCATAAGGCCCTCAAAGAGGCTTTGTTAAATTTAGATGAGCCTCCATTCAACTGGATGACATGAAGAGACCTGTTGTAGGGGTCAAGCTGTCATCTCATGTCAGAGACTGAGCATCAAGACAGCATCCCTGGATCTGAGATCCTCTCTTAGCAGCCGTACGTATGGCTGTATGACTGACTTGGAGGAAGATCCTGCTTTAAGTCTCATTGCACCGGGGTTCCTAAACTTGCCGGGAAGCCCAGGCAGAGCAGTGCAGCAAGAACAAGAGAAGTTTGGCCACACTGACGTGACACGGTGGATGGATGTGTGGGAAGCTAGTGCAGGCGTCACTGACTCATGCTTATGTTCTTGGCAATTGTCAGACATCAACCTCACTCACCGTGTCCTCACCAGGAGCACGAAAATGGCTTGTGGTCCTACCCAAGGGACAGCCTGAGTGCCAGACCTCATTACCTGGAAACCAAACACCTGAAGACCACAGGCAGCAGAATTCATAGGTGGAGGAGTCAGCCTCCGCAGCCGTTTCTCCCAGCAAACTGATTTGTCAGAGCATTTTCACCAGGTAAATGTAAACAGGCTGTGAAAATGCAGCCAGATTATCTCCTTTTTTTTTTTTTTTTTTCTTTTTTTTTTTTTTCCTCCCCTTTAGAAATACTTTGGAAGGCATTTGTTAGACCGCAGCCACAGGCTGCTTCAGCTCTGCTGAAGACATCTTTTCCCAGCTAGCGGCTTTTTTTTTTTTTTTTTTTTTAATTTTCTTCTCAATTCTCACAAAAAATGAAACAAGGAAATAACACTTGGTTTTAAGGCCTGATTTCCAAGAATTCAGCACATCCTGTTGTGCCTTTCCTGCCTCAGTTCTGGTTAATTTGCCTCCTATTATACCCCAGTCTTCAAGACACCAAGCCAAGAGTTAAAGCCTAGATGCCCTTTAAGTCCTGTAGCCTACATGGTGGCCTGCAAGGCAGTAACACAGCTAGGCTGCTCCTTCTGCAACCCCAACAACAAAGCACCTGCTAACGCCTGAACTGCTTGAGATCCACCTCAATCTGGGCCTTTCTCAGATGCTCCCTCACTCCTTTGGGACCTGTGCTGAGAGTGTCTATTTGGGATGCTAAAGCCACTGGAAAGCTGTGTGCTCCACTTCAGGGGCTGGTGAAGTCAAGAGGCGATGCTGATTGATAGAGAAATCTTAGAAAATCTGCGGGAAAGCCACCTGCCCAGATGAAACTCATCCCCATTTTATGTGACAGCCCAGAGCTCACCTTTTCTGAGGTCTACCAAGCCCATGGTTTGTGTTTTGCAGACCACTTAATAACATTTAGGTGCCTCACTCCTAATAGGGTCAACCAGGCACCTAAATACCAGGTGGGCTCCTTCCTCTGCTGCCCAAAGCTATCGCCAGGCTCTGACCAAGGTAGGCCATGTATAGTCTTAGAACCCTTCCTGACAGGCCTCAGAAGACCCTCTGACCTCTCTGCAACCATTAGCATCTAGTTTACACTAATAAAGGAGTCCCTGGGCTATTTATTAATTTTTAATTTCATTGCCTTATGTAGTGACCGCCTCTTCTACGTGACTGGCAGAGCTTTATAGCAGGGCACTAACGTGCCCACAGCTTTGAATCTTCTGTGGCCACTGTCAGTGATTTACTTTACCTGATTTAGCAGCATTTCTTATCCCAGAAAGAAAGAAAGAAACAACAACAAAAAATGGTGATCTGATTTTCTGGCAAATAACTTATCTTGACAGCACAGCTATCAATCTCCAACCCCCTCCCCAATGCTCTGGCTAGAGACTCAGCTGGAGAAGCTGCCTGGGCTCTGCTCGCAGAGGTCAACCCTGAAGTAAATGAGAATTTGTGCAGCCAGGGATGGGAAGTGTAGTGACTTCCCTTCCTCTGACTATCCTTTTCTCTTCCCCTCCTCTAATTATCAGAGCCGGCTCCTTTCCCGCAGACACACCAGAGCCACAAGCTAGCCAAAAAGGCAGGCAGTGTTTGACTGATGTCATTTTTTCTTAGATTTGTGGACCTCTGGGAGAGGGTTGGTTGAGCTTATTCCAAGGTAGGTAAACAGCAAGTTGAAAAGCTCCTTCTCTCTGGTCACAGGCTCATAATGAAGACTCTTCTGCTCCTGGAAGGGTCAGAAATCGGGCACAAATGCAGCACCTGAAAGCTAGGCTGGAGGGGAAGCGAGCAAAGGTGAAGTTGTAGCTAAAAACTTTCAGGCTCCAAACAAGCCAAAGACTTTCTCAAAGCCCAGTTCAATGATCTGTCTCCATGTCCTGTTCAAGCACCATGCAGGGTGCTAACCTGTCCTCCCTGTTTTTCCTTGCACCTCGTCTGAATTAGTGGTGCATTTTTTCTGGAAAGATTTAAGCAAGTATCAAGCAGAAAACTCTGCTTTGTGTATGGAGTTCTTTCCTTTCCCTTCTTGCCTATATATTTTTGAGCTAAAACCCACAAGAAAAAAAAAATCGAAAAATGCTTCCACCTGGAATAAGGCCCACAAAAGAGGCTCGTTAAACTTTGATGATTACCCATTCAAATGGAGCTCTGTTGGACAAGAGATAGCTGCTGCTGAGGACAAGCCAGTTTTTCAAGACTCAGCTCAAAGGGGCTGTTGGCTAATGTGGGAAAGCTTGGCAAGAGCTTTAGCTCCACTGAGGAGCCTGATCAGAGAGCCTACCTGACAAAGGGTTCTGGCACTTAGAGAAATCAAGGTCTCTCCAGCCACTTAAAAGGAAACTTGTGTAGAAGAAAGAACAAAGAGGCAGGATTTTTGTATCACAGACATCCTTTGAATTGAAGAACCTGCAAAGGGAAAAGAAAGCTTCCTTAGAGGAGGGGGGAGAAGTGCATGGTTCAGAAGAGAAACCCTGTGTAGGAGGAGAAAGATACGGGACATTTTTTGGGGTATATGAATAAAGTCAGCAGAATGTAAGAAGAAAAAACAAACCCTCAGGCAGGGAAGTGCCTGCAGATGTTGTATTGTTCTGTCTCTGCAGCTGTTTATTCCTTGTGCTACAGTGCAGAGTGATTGTGCTTTGAGCTCCTGCAAAGTACGATCCCGCTGCAGTACGGCCTTAGGAGAGAGGAACAACAAACTCGGGATGTCCACAAAGGCTGGCCAGTGCATCTGCACCACAAAGTCCCATTTCTGGGGCACAGTGGCGGAAAACACATCCAGGGAGGGTCTGGGGAGCTCCAGGAGACCCGGAGAACTGCAGCCTATGGAAATGAAGAGGTCAGGTCAGGACACATCAGTTACCTGTCGATGGGTGGTTCAGTGGAGACTCTCACTGGAGCTGTGCCAGGTGGCAATTCACACTTAGATATAGCAGCAAAGCTTACACCCTTCCCATCGTAACTAAAAGTCCAAGCACAGGTGCTCTAAAAAAAAAAAAAAAAAAAAAAAAAAAAAAATTCCTTTTTCCAGTCCATTTATTCCATTTTGGCCACTGGTTTGAAAATGAATAGCAAAACCTGTGGTCCCCCTGTGAGAGTTTGATGATAACTCTTCTACCACCTCCATGCCTGTGAACCACTCCTCTGGAGATGGTTAATCAATGCCAATCCACAGCAGTGGTTGGAAATTTTTTTTTTTAATCAATTTCTTTTAAAGATTGAGTTTTCAGTTATGGGATTTTAAAATTGTTCTTTTTCTGCACAGAAACTCACTATAATTTGCAAACAGATATTACTGGAGAACAGACACCTCAAATCAAAATATGGCTACGTAGAAGTATCCGTATATATGTGCATATACATACAGAGAGATGTGTTTACGTTTTGTATAACTATGTGTGTGTATGTTTAGAAGTATATAGATCTATTTCTCCGTAACAAGTGGGCATGCAGCTTTTCTCTGAAAAGGCGGAATTTTTCCACGGAAAATTTAGACAAAACTGAAACTCTTCTCAGTGACCACCATTTCCCCCAGGACGTCTGTCAGTTCCTCTTTGGTGTCGGGGTGTTTAACCAGACCTTGCTGCCCAGGGGAGTGGTAGCACACACGGCCGTGCCAGCTCCCCACCCAGGAGACTCCCTGTGCCTCGGGGAACCCCGGCACCGCACAATCCCCTGCACTGCGAAAACCTCGTGTGCTGCTGCACGTCTGCAGGGCTGGCTGGTGCTCCCGATCTGGGGTAACCCCACCGGGAAGGTCCAAGTTGGTGGGTTAAATGAGTGGTGGGCTCTGAGGCTCTGCTCCTGGCTTGGGGAGGGTCAGCAGCTCTGCCCAGTGAGCAACCAGGTGAGCAGGGGCTATTTCTGGGTTTAACATGAATTTGGATTGAGAAACACCACTGCACCTTTGACAATTTAACCCTGTAAAGCCCAAACATCATTATTAAGGGGTGAGTGCTCAAATCCCTACCCATTCTCTTGATGAAAGGTTGAGAGGAGGAGAGAAAGAGAAGAAAGAGAAGAGAAGAGAAGAGAAGAGAAGAGAAGAGAAGAGAAGAGAAGAGAAGAGAAGAGAAGAGAAGAGAAGAGAAGAGAAGAGAAGAGAAGAGAAGAGAAGAGAAGAGAAGAGAAGAGAAGAGAAGAGAAGAGAAGAGAAGAGAAGAGAAGAGAAGAGAAGAGAAGAGAAGAGAAGAGAAGAGAAGAGAAGAGAAGAGAAGAGAAGAGAAGAGAAGAGAAGAGAAGAGAAGAGAAGAGAAGAGAAGAGAAGAGAAGAGAAGAGAAGAGAAGAGAAGAGAAGAGAAGAGAAGAGAAGAGAAGAGAAGAGAAGAGAAGAGAAGAGAAGAGAAGAGAAGAGAAGAGAAGAGAAGAGAAGAGAAGAGAAGAGAAGAGAAGAGAAGAGAAGAGAAGAGAAGAGAAGAGAAGAGAAGAGAAGAGAAGAGAAGAGAAGAGAAGAGAAGAGAAGAGAAGAGAAGAGAAGAGAAGAGAAGAGAAGAGAAGAGAAGAGAAGAGAAGAGAAGAGAAGAGAAGAGAAGAGAAGAGAAGAGAAGAGAAGAGAAGAGAAGAGAAGAGAAGAGAAGAGAAGAGAAGAGAAGAGAAGAGAAGAGAAGAGAAGAGAAGAGAAGAGAAGAGAAGAGAAGAGAAGAGAAGAGAAGAGAAGAGAAGAGAAGAGAAGAGAAGAGAAGAGAAGAGAAGAGAAGAGAAGAGAAGAGAAGAGAAGAGAAGAGAAGAGAAGAGAAGAGAAGAGAAGAGAAGAGAAGAGAAGAGAAGAGAAGAGAAGAGAAGAGAAAAGAAGAGAAGAGAAGAGAAGAGAAGAGAAGAGAAGAGAAGAGAAGAGAAGAGAAGAGGACAATTTCACTTGGAAGGGACATACAATAACCATCTAGTCCAACTGCCGGATCAATTCAAGGTTGACCATAAGTTGAAGTATATTGTATATAGCATTAACCAAATGCCTCTTAAACACAGACAGGCTTGGGGCATTGACCACCTCTCTAGGAAGCCTGTTCCAATGCTTGACAACCCTCTCTGTAAAGAAATGCTTCCTAACCTCCAGTCTAAACCTCCCCTGGAGCAGCTTTGAACTGTTCCCATGCGTCCTGTCATTGGATACCAGGGAGAAGAGATCAGGTGTCCTACTGCTTTGCTCTTTTACGGCAAGCAGGGTGGCAGAAAGCTGTGACCAAGAGTTGCAGGGGGAAGGGAATCTTTAGCTCCTTCCTTGAGTCCTATTTGCTTGCAAAGTCGCCCTCTGAAGAGCGCTGGCTTTTATTAGCGATCCCTGCCTGCGGTACGTGATCAGATACAGCCCATATGAACACCACATCTCCGTTACAGCCTGGCGCTGGCTCCGAGCCACCTCTAGATGTTTGTTGTGCAGAGCAGTCCAGGAAGCCTGTGGGGCCTGGCAAAGGCCTTATCACATCGCACCGGGGCGGATGGGGACCTGGAGGGCAGAGTCCCAATGCCCGATGCGTGGTACCTAACGCTGAGCAGAGGCGATGAGTGTCATAAAGGGCCTGATGGAGGGAGTGACCTCATTAATTTAAGGCCACGTCCTCGGGAGTGAACGCTGAGCAATGCTAACTTCACACCCACAATTTAAGGATGTGGGATCCAGAGTTTTGGTTTAGGTTATCAAAGTTTAATTGTCACTCATGAAGTATTGCAACAGGGCTCCGTTCCCAGCCCTGCACAGCTTTGGTTTGGACTCACTCCCTATTCCCCGGTCTTATTCCTATAACGCCCAGCAGCCCACCTCCCTGGGGCTGCTCCGTGATTCATGGCTATGGGAAAGAAAATGGGAAGAGGTGGGTTTTGGGAGGAGGAGATAAATGGATATCAGTGGTGCAATAGGAAGGGCAGCTGGAGGAAGGAGAGGTCAGGACTGAGAGTGCATGGATCAGATAATGGGTTAGACGGGGTGAAAAAAAAAATAAAAAGACAGGAAATTCACATTTGTTACAGGAGAAAAGGAGGAAGCAAGGAAAGGCGATGAAATGGGTGAGGATACGATCAAGTTAACAGCCAGAGAAGATGTGATGTGGAAGAAGGCAATTTTTTCTTCCAAAATATACAGATGGACTTGACTACAATGTTTCACTGACTGAAAGCAATTTCAGAAAATTGTTCCTGAGTGAAAAAAAAAAAAAAAAGATGCTATTTTTTAGTAGAAATATCTCACTTCTCTTTGAAGCTTCTCTCATATTAACAAATTATCTGAGCAATTTATAAAAACACTTAAAAGGTCACTGTGGTCAGACAAAGTGCTTGTTTGGCCTGAAACAAAGTTATTTCATGAAAATGCTGCTTTCTACCTTCTTAGCTGGAAAATGTTCGTTTCTGGTTACCCCACAGCAAATACGTTTATTTTTTCCGGTCTGGTCACCCCTCACCCCTATCAGTTATTTGTGCAGTTCTGCTTTTCAGCAAATTTACACAGCTGACAGCCGGGGATATGAGTACCGCAGATGGGTACGAGAAGGAAGTCCAGTTAAGCAAGAAAGGTGATCATTAGAGTCTGACCAAATCTATTGCCTGTAAATGTTAACAGAGCAGAGAGCGTCTCCGTTACGTGGCCATGACCATAGAGAGGAAGGTTGCTTTGCACTCTCGCCGGTGTCATTTTAATCCAACCCGCAGTCAGTTGGGTTTGAAAGAAAACAGCTTTCTGAGCTCTCTTCCAAGTCTCGCGTGTGTGAATAAACACTCCAGCTCGCAGAGGAAGATGGTGACAGATGGAGTAAGAGCTCGGCTCTTCTGCCGTGCTGGCCTGGGCTCCAACCACGAAACCGCACTGCCTTTACCCGTCAGCTGACCTGGCTCACCCGTGCACGGGCAGCGTGCTCACCCGTGGGCCGCTGGCGCCGAGCCAGCAAGCAGGGTCTCGCCAATGCTCTGCGTCCCCTGCAGTTCGGCACTTTGCTGCAGCACCGTGCAGAAACACCCGAGATGTCTCCAACTCCGCTTGTGGGATCTGGAGAAGGGCAAGGAACAATGGGAAAAGGAGGAAAAGTTGCTGGTGCTGAGCAGCTGTGGGTGCCCGTGGGCTGGATTACCCTGCTGTGGGCATTTTTCACTGTCACTGCTCTGAAAACAACAGACCAACACAACTTGTTGCAACAATTTGAATTTAAAGAGTAATGCTAACACAGCTCACATCGGCACACGTCCACAGTAAAGTGATTTTGCACGTAGGTATTTACACCAGCTCTTCTTGGGTTCTTCTTGTTTCCAGACTGTCTATAAAGCAGCCCATGATCACTCGAGCAGCAGTTTATTTTTGAGCCGAGCACCACCTTTTGCTTTCACATAAATTGCCTGACTCCCAGCTGAACCAGGAAAAACAAACAGCACGCAACAAAGTTGTCACTGCGCGAAACTAAGAACAGCCACGCGAGGGTTTACCAGGCGGACTTTGATTTACATCGCTGGTTCCAAACATACGAATTTCTCAGGCTGGCAAAACCCCTTTATTTGGTGTAACTGGATGGGAAGAGGGTTTTTAATCATATTTTTTCTGCTGCTGCTCTGAAATGTAATGGAAAGCACAGTCACAGCTGTATAGGCTGAGTGCTTTTGAGCAGCATGTTTAGATAAGAATTTACTTAGGAGTGGATTTCTTTGCAACCAAGTTTCTCTTCCCTTATTTATTATGCATCTGCATTACTCTCAGCTCACAGAACCAGTTCACATCTGATTCCTAAAGGTTTTATGGAAGACCATGTGATTTCACTTAACTCCCTTGCTCTTGGGGCCACTCAGGTGTTTACATAGTGCACCCGGTGCAGAAGCAGTTTCGTTTCTGCAGAAATGCCGCCCAGCTTTATCCAATGCCTTGGACAATCCCGTCTTAGCCAATGTTTTTTCTTAAAACCACACCTCTTCAAAGTCCACAGCTTTACAGGACTTTATTAACCAGAATTTATTTTCAGCGTGTTTGAAACCTTTATGATTAAAGCAGCCATTTAAAAAAGCAACTAAGACCATCGTATATGTGATTTGGTTTCTCATCTCAGGAATTTGGGGACTTGCTCCCTGATTTTATATTAATTGGACCTGCACGTGCTGGCAGCTGTGCTTGAGGTGTGATTTTGCAGGGTGAGGAGGCTGGCTGCAGCCGGGCAGTCGGAGCAACGGGGTCCCCAAGAGCAGGTGCTCCGGGGGTGCCCAGATCCCACCGCCACCCTGCTCCTGCCGCCTTTGGGAGCTGAAGGAGAAGGCTATAGGAAATGGCTTGCCCCGGGGTTAGCCGCCCAGCCGAGGCTGTGCTTGTGCATACCTGTGTGTGTCTCTGCATCACACACGTAGAGCATCCTACCAGTATCCCCATGGGGCCTTAGCTACACAAACAAATACAGGGGAGCTCAAAGGGGATGAAAATCCCAAACACCCGAGGCCTTCAGGCTGCTCCTGCTGCACGTCAGGCAGCCTGTACCTGATCCGTGTTTTACTACACTTAAAAGCAGGGATGAAAACACCCTCAAACCCCTAGCCAGCATAATTTTTCCTGCAAATAACCTCTGGCACATGGGTATTCACAACTTTTATTTGCACCCTAGAGGGAAAGTAGCTGCAAGGGGGTAGGGTGGGTGGGTGAAATTTTTTTTTGCTTGCTTTTTCTTATGTACCCTGGGTTACATGCACACAAGTGATGCTGTGAGAAGAGTGAGCAGCATTACAGGTCCTTAGTCCCTCGCTAAATGTACAACTACCGTTAATCAAGAAACAAAACCTTTGTGCCAGAGTAGTTTATTTTATTCTAGGAACTGCTCCAGGCTGTCCCTGCCAACACACTGCTCTGACGGCAAAGTCTGCACCTTCCCTGGAGGACCGGTGTTGTGCCTCTTCTCCCATCAAACCCTTTCAAGTGCACGTGAGCTCTTGAGATGAGTTTGTTATCCCGACACAAAACACCACACCAGTGGAGCTGTGTCCCTCTGGGCTGCTCGGTAAACACCTCCTCCTGCAAACATGGCCTCCAGGCACCGTTTTGCGGTCCTGGATAGTTTTAGCTGCCCTGATTGAGGGTTGCCAGGTTAGAGCAGGGAATGGTAACAGGCATCAAAATTGGTAAAGTATGCCAGGATGGGAATTGGGGATTAAAGAGTAGACATGTTGCCTCCCCTGCCAACTCCCGCTGAGGGAAAAGCAACGTCTGGCAGGCAGGTAGGGTGAGCATCTCCTCCGCCATGGGCTCAGCAGCTCCTCCATTGTACCCCCATGAACACCTGACAGCTGAAGCACACAAGGGCTGGAGGTGCCCTTGTCCAGGTCAGAGCTCAGCCCTTCTCCATCACTCATGGTTTGCACCTGACAGAGCTGGTTTGGGGAAAAGGCAGGGCATGTGCTGAGATGTCCATGAAGGGATGTCCAAACCATGCGGAAGCCCCGGCCGTAGCCCAGCTCCATCTCTCAGATGGACGTGACCATGGTGCTGCTGCCAGGATGGTACCCCGGGATGTGCCTGCAGCAGCCGTGTGTGGGAAACCGGGCAGTTTTGAAGGTTTAGCAGCTCCAGCTGCTTATTAGGTTGAGCCTTTTCACAGATATGAGGAAAAGATAAGACAGCAACTTTCTCTGCCCGCTGATGGGAACCGGTCTGAACCCAGGAGCTCAGTTCCCAGTGCACTTCAGCTTCTCCAAAGCCAGAATACTTTAGAGGTGCTCAGCACCATCAGGACCAAATTATACTGCTTCACCATTCCCCCACATTTCCCACCCCACAAATCTGCAAAAGCAAAACTTTCCTTTTCCTTTTATTAAAAAAGAGAGAGGCGGTTTCTAGCCTTTCTGGTTGCAAACCAAGGTAAACTCTTGCCTTTGAGTCTGCAGCCAGGCAGACTGCAACAATAACACCCGCAGAAAAGGGTGTGCTCCCATTCATCTCAATGGGTGTTAACTTGGAAGGGTAATTATGACCCCTGATGCCAAGAGCTCTAACCGTTTCGCTGCTGAGCATCCCAGCCCATAAATAAAGCCTCTGGCCGGCTGTGCAGAAACCTGGGTGGGAGGGAAGCCGTGTAGCAATGAGGCGTTGACTTTCGGATGTGCCAGGAGTCTGAAATGCTTTGGCTCCTGCTGAGGCTCCCAGCTTTTCTGCAAGCCCGTTGCCACCGACAGCACGACATAGATGTCCCGCTGCCCTGGAGGATCAGCCGAGGGAGGGGAGCGATGAGCCCTGATGAATTTACTGGGGTTTCTGCAAAAACAGTCCTGCAGCGATACATTCGGCTCAGCTGCACAAAGGAATGAATGCCTGGCAAATGCCTTGTGCTGGGTTTCCCTGGGAAACTCAGCTGGCGTTAAGATAAACAAGGTCCCAGGGAGCAGAGGAGAGTGGGGTGGAGGTGGATGTGGGGAGCTCATCCCTTCCTCCTGATCAAGCCTTTGCGCTGGAGCCCCCCGACTGAGGTCAGGTCCTCACCGTCCCTGGAGCGGCATGAAAGACACATGTTTTAATAATCTAATTAGCCGAGGCAGACAAATAGTAGGAGGAAAGGAAATGTATAAAGAAAGGGAGTGGTTCAGGCAGAGTCACGCAGGCTCTCCTCCATCCCCCTACTTCTGCAGGGCTCTAGCCCTTAACAGAGCGGCAAAGAAAAACCAAAACAACTTTTTAAAATGCAAAAATGAGAATGGGCACACAGCCTTCTTCTGAGCAGAGATGTGCAGCAAGGGGCATGATCTGGTCTGATTCATTAACTCTGGAACCTAATGATAACATTTCAAACCAAGGCTTTCTTAGTTATTTCTGCAATAAAAACATGAGTAAAGAAGATAAGCTGGCATATTGCTAACATCTCATGTCCTATAAAGTGAGAGTGGCTCATCGCTCCTTCTGACATCCTACAGATGGACCAGGAAAGATTTGGGAATTAACATTGTCATTGTATTCTCCAAAGGGAAAAAGATGGCACAAGCCCGTGGTGATGTTAGTACCAGAAATCATCCATATGCCTTCAGCTGCTTTTTTCTCTTACTCTTACTGTTTCTCATGGTCTACCTGAGTGAGGCACAGCTGTGTCTAATGTAAATAACTCTGTGCTCATCTACTGAAAGTAAAAGGAAGGAAATTAATGACAACAATAAAATAAATCCCAAACCTCCCACTTGCAGTCAGTGCTGGCTCTGCCCAGTTAACCCTTGTTTGGGTTTGGTTTCCCGATAGCCAGGGAAGGTAGTTTCCTCTTCGTTTGTGCTGTGCTATTTTAGTTTTCCCCTCTGAAATTACCTCTCTCCTCACAGCAATGGGAATAGAAAAAGCAGCCACTGTCCACCCTGCTTTTAACTCCACACTTACCAGTAATAATTTAGCCTACGCCATAGGGGTAGCAGACCCCTATAGCACCCAGCATAAACCACTGCTATGGCTGGGGCTGTAGAGGTCTAAAAGGCATCGCTAGTGGTATGCTGGGATTATGGCTAATGGACCAATGTCAGGATTTTAATCATGTATAAGTCCCACACATGTTAAATATGAGGGTTAAATGTTAAATATGTAGTCTATTAGTACAGTTTAAATGACAAGCTACCGTGTCTATACACAGCCATCCGAAGTGAGGGAGAGCTTGATGTCCCTTCCAAAGATGTTGGCCCCCTTCTCACTGATGCCCGTTGAGTAAGGCCCAAGACTGCAGTGCGTGCAGGCTTGGTGCACCTGCTAAGTGCTATTTAAACTGAAAAGTGCATAAATAGCATCACCCTCATTTTAAAGAAGAGGAAATGGAAGCCCATAAATTAAGCTGTTTGCTCAAAGTCATACAGTAAATGCTCTAGAGACCTTTCTGTATGTAAATTTTGCACCAAAATAAACACATTTGGGTTTTGCACCGTTTGTCCCATCAGTGCAAGTGTTGCACGTTGGTCTGAAAAGCAGAGTTTCATCCTGCTGGTGAAAGTCAGTCTTTGATAAAACCCAGTCATTTTTATTTCAAAATGAGTGTCCCCACACAGATCTGGGCTTAAATAGGTGGGCTGGTTTTGCAGCAAAGTTGGACATATCTCAGAAATGGGAGCTAAATTCTTTATGGGGTGTCCATATAAAATCCTCCACAGGTAATTAAGGCCCTTAAGTTAACATTAACGTCCCTGCAGCTGTTAACAGGATTTTTCTGAGGGGCTGGAGCGTGAGGTGAGCACTTGGACTAAAACACATGTGCTAAACTTCAGGGAACAGGAAGGGCTCAGAGGTAATTTAGTGATAGATTTCTCATTTTCTTTTTTGACCAGACTGGCTACTGTGGAAATTTTGCCCAAAGAGGGATTAGCCTCATCTGGGCTCTTTTTGGACTGATTTCACAAGAGGACTACCTCTGGCCTTGAGTGACAAGGGAGGATAAGATCTGTGCTTTATCTTGTTTTACATCATGATGCTGTGGGTCTGACCAGCCCAAAGATGGCTTTTGCCGTGACCTTTTGCTCTGCATGATCAACACTCGAGCTTGGTTTAAAAAGAGACCAAAAACCTGCCTAAATGCACTGCTGCCTCATGCAACCGCAGCCTCTGATGGTCTATAGCCTTTGTGTGACGTCCCTGTTTCATTTTCCCCGTGGGACCCAGCTGTCAAGGGATGCAGGCCCAATCCAGCAAACGCCAGTGTGTACAAGCATGTTCATACGCTATTTCTCCATGAAATCCATTTGCACCTCTTGCACCGGGGAACTTAAACCTCCGTTGAGTTATGGATACAGCTCAAGCCTCATCCAGTACCGAGTGAGTAGCAGGGAGGGAGCCTGGTGATCATCAGGCCACTTGGAAATACCATTTAATTCTCTTTTGCGCCTTTGTCCTGACTCAGAACAGCAGCTCCAATGTCCCGTTGTAGCACCTATGAAAGGAGCCTGATGAAGAGGAGAGATGCCAGAAATGGAGCAGATATTACTGCAAGCAGCAAAGAACACCTCCTATTTCAGAGCTGTTTTCCGAAGCAGAAGGGAAGAGAGGTAGCTGCCCAGATCACTTTGAAAACCAAGGAACACAAGGTGTCCAACAGCTTTTCATGCCAATTGCCAAATCAGCCCCTTCTGATGCTTTTCTTCCCCTGTTGAGTCAGATGACAGAGCCCACATTCTGCCCCTCTCTGTCTGCACACCCCTTTGGTGTTAAAGAGCTGGGTCAGTGCCGAGCAGCTGCAACTTCATTTGAGCTTTTATCTTTTGTTTTGTTGTTTAACAAGCCCAAGAAGCTGGCAAAAAAGTGCAAAGAATTGCACAACCTTCAAAAACAAGTCAGAAGATGTAGAGGAGATCTGAGGTTTGACTCCCAGACTTGGCAATATTGCCCTGGTTTGACTATCTTATAGCAAGGTGGGCAACTAGAAAGGGGAGTGCAAATAGCCCATCACACTTCTTGTCCCAGTAAAGTGATTTGCAAACCCATCCTGGATGTGGAAGGGAGGCAGGAGTTGATGCTCAGGTCCACAGACCTCCTGAAAGGCTCCCCAAATGAGAAGATGCTTCAGAAAACTTGTGCATGAGGGAAAATAAGACAAAGGCGCTGCAAAAATGAAGCCAGCGAGGTCTTTGAGGTGAGCTGAAATACACAACTGAAACTGCTGTGTTGTCTGTCTTTGACAGCTCTTCCTCATTTCCCCTCCCTTCACCATCTCCCGAGAGACAGCTGGGGCTGTCGCACAGACCACACGGTTAGGATGAGAAACCATCGTCTGTAGTCCTATTTGTCCCTTCTTGCCCCTCATCCTCAGTTTCCCAGCCTGCTAAATGAGGATGGGACTACCCTCCAGGAGACACGATAAGGATTTGCTTAGCAACTGTCTAGGACCTTGTTCCCTGCAAGATGGATGGGAGTTTTGTCCGAGGTGTCAGTGGGAAGAGGTCTTCAGGAGTTGTGTCCAATACTGTCCTAAAAGGTTGAGTAGCTTGCTGCTGTCAGTGCAGATCTACAACTCAGATGCACAGTGTGACTGGGAAAATTGGCAGGAAAAAAGTAATCCATTTTGCCAGCGAGATGTTTGTAAGTATTAAAATGGTTCTATGTTTGATTACACAAAAAGAAAATGTTTCCATGATGCAGGAAACCCAAAGGACAACTATACTGGGTTGTAATGAGGTCTGAACAAGATCAAAGATCCTTTGTAATCATTCCTGAAGGTACACAAAAACAGAGATGCTCCTGATACGTCTAGATGGACCAAGCTGAGATAAGAAGCATTAGCATAATGCTCCTTTTACAGGTGACAAATTGGACGGGTAAGTAGATTAAGGTGGGGTTTTTTTGTTTTGTTGTTTTGTTTTGTTTTGTTTTGTTTTTTGGTCTAGGAAAGGGACTAGGGAATGAACATTTGGTGTAAATTTAAAATCCCGTGCTACCTAGACCAAACAATGGAGTTGTTCCTTTGTTTTAGGTCCCAATCACCCAAGGGTCAGGGGGCCAGGCTGGAGCCCCTTTTTGACCCACAGAGGCTGCCAGACTGGAGACGTGGAGGGCAGCAGCGTAGCCACAGCCTCGGTGCGTGGTTGTACGCTCTTGTCAGGCTGGGCCAAATTTCATTGCTCTGGATAACAGAAGAGGGATTCATCACAGGAATGCTGGACGTCTTCAGCTGCGGTGTTTATCCTGGGATCCTTTTGCAGGCAGCTTAAAGGAGGGCACATCTTACCTCAGCTGACATTTCACTTAGGGTGAGATGAGTCCCCCACTAAACCGAGTTTAGGGTGAGTGGCCTGAGTTGGAGAACTGCTGTAGAGATGAATTCGCCCTTCATACGGAGTAAATGCACATACTCTGGGTGATCCTGGATAGCTTTTCCAGGCTTTTTTCTCATGTAATCAAGTCCGAAGTGACTTGCCCAGGGCTGTGGTGGAGCTGGGAGAGAGACCAGCTCTCCAGAGCTGCAGATTTAATGCCCAGAAACATGGTTTCCTTCTAAACACAGAGGTAGAGTTGGCTGGAATTTAGAATTTTTGTCAGCTGGGAAATGTCCACATTTGCTTCCTATTTATTATTTTGAACCTGAACAAACCCATAAAATTTTAAAATGTTTGATGGAACAAGAATGTAAAAGCCATTCAGTCTGACACTGCTGAAACATTTCACTTCGATAACGTCAAAACTGAACATGACAGAGACTCATGCAACATAAATCCCAGCACAATAAAATATAGCACACATTGAGAATGTTTCAATTAATATTGCAATACAATACAAAATGAATCAAAACAAGTTGAAACAATATATCTCTATGTCACCAAAACATTTTAACATTGCTGAAGTGGAATTGAGGAAACGCAATTTGTTAAAATGTTTCACTGAAAGCTTTTAATGAAAATTTATGCATCCTTGTGAATGCACTTTAAGATGGGGAATGATTTTCTCAAAAAATGTTGAGCAGCTCTAAGATGTGTGGGTTTTATTTTTCTGCAAAATAAATTCACTTCCAATAACTGGCAAGAACGAGAGGTCATCGGGTATTTACACCTACTCAGAGCTGGTAGAAACTATTCCTTAGACCCCTTTTTAATGCACATCACAACTTTTATTACATGCAGGTGCTTTTTGGTTGGTGGGTACATTTCAGAGTGAGCTGTTTCGGTAGCACTGATGGCAACATCTGGCACGGGCGGTATCATCCTCAGACCTGGAAAAGCCTTCTAACCACTGTGACATGTTGTGCACGTTTCTTCCTCCATCAGAGCTGAGTCATCTGCCAGATCCCTCCCCTCTCATACCGTATTAACAAACGAGCTAACTAATTATTACCTCTGGTTTGACTAGCGTCATGGTGCTGTTATTTACCATTGGTGACTAATTGTCACCATTAGCCATGCTCCAAACGACAGTTGCATGGTCACACGTGCTGGATGGGTGCCCACCTGGGCAGGAGTTGTCTCTCCCCTCACCACTGCTGACTAGGACACCCCATGCTGCTTTCAGGATATTTTAAACACAAACTAAAGGCAAGTCAGAATAGAAGAGAGGAGGGAAATGTGTGTGAATGATGATGTCCCAACATGACAAAGTCACAGTCTTTTTGCAGCTCCCAGGACCAGAGGAAAAAGAGAGAGGTTGCCTCTGTGCATTGGACTTCCATGCTCAGCTGGGACCTTGCTCACCATTCAGTTTCTCACTTGACTCAGTTCCCATGATGCCCAGAACTTACAAAAGAAGCCATCTTTACTTTTTCAGAGGTGGTCTTATGTCTGTGATAGGTGAAGCAACTGCTGTGTGTACCATGGGTGAGGTTAGGAGGGGAAAGGCATTTCAACGCAGTCCTGGGCCAGGCTTTTGGGGGGTGAGGGCTTCCTCACTTCCGTCACCTGCAACAGGGACAGCTGAGTCCTGATTTGGCACTGGGAAAGGCAAAATGACACCTTTTCAGCCTCTGCAAGTGTGTTGTGAGAATCTACAAATTCCAGCCTGTGGCTGAGCGTAATGAGTCTGCAGATCTCATCAGACAGTGGCTGTGGCCAGTTACCAGGTGGCTGGTGCTCACCTGGCTTGGTGGGTATGGTCACATCCTCTCTGAAGAGAGAAGGATTAGACTCACACCGTACCTATCATGAGCTAGTACCCAGACATAGCAGGTACAGAGGGAACAGGAGCCGTGGTCCATGTTACGCTGTGCCTGCTCCTCCCTCAGGCCAGTGTCTTTATGGATTGACACAGCGCGCCATCCAGGACCGGCCCTGCTAAAGCCCTGGTGCCAACGAAGCAGAGGGGACTCGCTAGGGTGCCCCGTTCCCTTGCAGGGCATGGAGGAGGGGTGTATTTGGGTGAAAGCTGTCCTTTTAGAGCAATCTTGAGTTCTCAATTCTTGCTCTCCAGAAGGAACTGGGCTGGAGCCACCTGGAAGTACGGTCTCCAAGGCTGTGGTGGCTGGGACCAGAAGGCTTCAAACGGCTAAAGATAGCCTGGCTGCCTTTTGGCATTTGTCCTGTCATTTCAGGCTGACCAGTGCTTGCAAAAATCAGTCCTGTGGTACGTAAGCCCTACCCTGAACTTCCTCCAAGCTCATCCTTTATAAATGCACGTGCCTGACAGGAGTGAGGAGAGAAGTGGAGAAGGCACCGCATCACTCAGCACTGAGAGCGCAGGAAGGCAAATCAGTGAAAGGAGCAGCATGAGAGAAGCCAATGTCCAGGAAAGAACCCAGCGCCGAATGCTCCATTCTCCTCCTCAGTGTGTTCCCCTTTTTCACAAGTTTCAGACTTGTTTGTCCATGCTGAGGGCCAGAAAACAGACGTATTTTACCTGGAACGCTTCTCAGCTCTGGAAGCTCTCTTTCATTTCTCTCTGCCTCTCCACCCCAGCAGCACAGCGCACACAAGAGCACCCTTCCTCACCCTGCCTCCATCTCTCCTCCTCCCCTTCCCCCTCTTGCTGTGGCTTGACACAGAGGAACCTGAATATTCGCTGTGATGTTTGAATCCCAGCCAAAACTGAAAGCGAGACCCCGCGACTGGTCCGAAAGCCTAAAAACCATATGGCATTAATTCTGCTTTCCCACAGTTCCTCAAACTGCAATTAAAAGCAGCCCCCACAAAACAGAGCCCCATAACTCAGCTCCGTGATTTATTGGAATAAAGAAGCTATAGGGGAAAGTTGGCGAGGACCAGGAATTCCACGTCCGGGAGCTGGGCTCCGCGCACATGGCCCACGCACAGCCAAGTTTATTTTATTAGCTTGCTAAGAGCGGGATCAGAGAGGGACATTCCTTTGAGAAAGTTT
This sequence comes from Podiceps cristatus, assembly GCA_000699545.1. Classification (NCBI taxonomy): domain Eukaryota; kingdom Metazoa; phylum Chordata; class Aves; order Podicipediformes; family Podicipedidae; genus Podiceps; species Podiceps cristatus. The sequence goes on along the minus strand of JMFS01128285.1, from coordinate 9,218 downwards.
ATCTTTGGCACTCATTTGACTTCCAACAATAAACCAGCCCCTGCATCTGCAGGCTGCAGGAGATGCTGTGCAGCAGAAGCAATCAGAAGAAAGCTGGATGGGGATAATCTCTCTCCGTGCTGCAGTCGTCCAGCCGGTGAATAAAGTGCCTGCTTTTTCCCATCAGTAACAAATAAATGTGGCCCATGAGATGTCAAAGACTGCAAATCTCCTCTTGCCCAAGGAGGTGTTTTATCATACTTGCTTTCTCAAACCCAAGGCCTTTCAGCTCTTTCGCTCTGAGCAAACGTGAAAGTTGAGCTGCAAAGCTCAGATCTAGGTTTTTAAAGGTAGCTCAATAGCTTGGGAGGGGAGGTGAGTAGGGGAAAGTCATTCTAGCTAAAGGTTGAGGTTTCTGCCTGCTGTCATTTTGCTAATTCCTGTTACGATGATCCTTTCTAATGGTTAAATGCAGTAATAAGTAGAGACAAGATCGAACTAATTTTTAGGAGATAATTTATAATCTTTGTGACCTGACACTTGCACATCTCTCTAAATCATGTGATAAAGGCAAACTTTAGCCAAATGAAGCTTCAGAGTAACGCCAGAAAGTACAGGGACAAGTACCTTCTTTGTTCAAAAGAGAGTGTAGTAGCAAAACCGAACACATCAAACCTCCATCTGCTTTGCAAAACACAGTCCCTGCCTGTTGTCCAGCTCTGGTTTCCACCTCCATACTTGCTGACATAGCAATTTGCAGGAGCACTGTTCTATCTGGTGTTTGCCGTCATGCTTGTGGTGACGGTTTTGCTCACGCACACCACTGAAAAGACAACCCAAGGTGCCCCCCACCCAACTTCATTTGGTGAGCAGGTATATTTTGTATTGCAACCTGTTTCTGCACACCAGTTTGTGTAGGTGGCTGATAACATTTTAAAAACAGACTTTCAGGTGCAGAAGAAGGTTACATTCACCCCATGAAGAGCCTTAAGCTGCAAAGCTTTGTGTCACTGTGTTGTACAGCTCTTGTGCTGGCAATTAGCAGAGTGAGGTACTCCCCCTACAAAGAGCCCATTTGCGGAACACCTGCCGTGATAGAGATCTCCAAACATCATTGCTGATGGGGAATTGTCACTATGCAACTTTATACCGGAGCAGGTGCAGCGGAAAGCTAGCTGCAGCGTCTGGTGACAGGAGACTGAAGTGGTTTGGTTTGCTTTGCCTAGCAAAACAAAAGTGAGACCAAAGTGGAAATAAGAAGTCTTTTTCTATTTGTCTTGGGAATGAAGTTTTGGCTGGCTCTTGGAGCCTTTCAAGCAGAGGAGTGGAAGCAATAGACCTCCAGGATCTGAGGATGGAGTTTCTGGAAGGGGTCAGCTGACAGGACAGGAATGAGCCTGAGGTTAGGCATGGAAGCTTAGAAAACATCAGTGAGGATGCTATTCACCCCGTCTAACTTCAGACACGTCCTCAGCTGTCCCTCAAGGTCCCCTTCATAGTCAATGGGCAGAAACAGACATGTGCAGGGCATGATTCATCTTAGTTGTTGCAGTTGTCTTCTTTAGACTAAGACAAATCACTCCCTACAGCCCCTTGACTGTATTGATTAGATGTCCACTAACAGGGACCTGAGCACAGGTTGCGGAGCTTTCTGCTCCTGATGTATAAATGGGTGCCCAGTGATGCAGGCAGCCTTTCGACCTGCCTCCTCACCCATCTGCTTTATCCCACTGCGACAGCCCAGCTGTGGTCCCTATGTAGAAGCCCAGACAATGTGCTACATCTTCAGCTCTGCCGGAGAGCTGTATCTAATAAAGTTGAACCACTAAAGACAGGAGTGAACAGAAATGCTGGTGATTGTGATGATATTACGGTATCTATGATACCGGGTCAGCATGACTTGCTCACAGCCTCTGGAGAAAAGGCGGCTCTGGGGAGACCTTATAGCCTTCCAGTACCTAAAGGGGGCTTATAAGAAAGATGGGGACAGACTTTTTAGTGGGGCCTGTAGCTATAGGACAAGGGGTAATGGTTTTAAAGTAAAGGAGGGGAGATTCAGACTAGAAATAAGGAAGAAATTGCTTACACTGAGGGTGGTGAAGCAGTGGCACAGGTTGCCCAGAGAGGTGGTGGATGCCCCATCCCTGGAAACGTTCAAGGTCAGGCTGAAGCTGAATAGAATAGACAGTTGCTTTAAGCAACTATTCTATGATTCTATGAAATAAGTCATGAGATGTGGGGACAGGAAAGGGAGTCACATCGGCAGGGACTGCTGGGGTCTTAAGCCTCTTTAATGGACTTCATCCCAAGATCTTACAAGAATTTCACTTAACTTCCCTTTTGATAGTGGAAGGTCCTAAGACAGTGTGGACATCTGGGCTCTCTTCTGCTCTCTTTATTTAACATATTAGAAATATGACTTTTAGTCCTTTCCTGACAGTCTAGAGTCTAATACTGATGGCAGGAGGCAAGTGCAGCCAGTATTGCCTGGAGGAGATGCCTCAGCTGTTTGATGGGTGCTGCGGACTACAGTATTAACTGCAAGTGTAAGGGACAGACAGGGATGACTCCAGGATCTAGACCAGTTCTGTCAGATAATACTACAATGATGCAGGGATGAAGAAAAATAAGGGCAGAAAAATTAAAACTGGAGCAGCTCTAAGTTTGACTTATTGAGCAATATGTGCCTTACTAAAGCCAGGGGCAAGCCAGGATGCCATGTTCTTCATCCATTACAGGTCAGCAGCTCCATGAAAGCTCATGATGCCCTGGTGCTAGTCCACAGGGCATGTGTTTATTGTGGGATGTTGTGGTTAGGAGAGCTCGTGTGATCTGTCAGTGTAGAGGGAGTGGACCTGGTCAGTGGGAGGAGACAAGATCTTACTACCTCTGTAGGCAGCATTAGTGAGGCAAGACTAAGTTAACTTACCTAGTTGTAGGGCCTGGACTTTTAAATAAATTTTGCAAATCTGAAAAGAGTGTAGAAAAAAAAAATGGGCTGAGAACTGCTGAATCTGCCACACAGTGTGACTCTGGAGAAGTTCGGGTCTTTTGTGTGTCGAAGACAGATGCTCTCCACCTTTCTTGCCTTGTGGCCCATGTAACTTGTCCCTCAAAAAGCAGACACTGGCAAACTCCAGCCTGTTGGCAGCTGGTGTCCTTTTCCCAACCCCTTCCATGAAAGCCTCAGGAGCAATCACTGTCCTGCTGGACATCCCAGGGCCATAGGCTGCAAACCACCTCGACAGAGCAGCAACTCCCTCACAGCACAACGCTCTTCTGTTGGACAGACAAAGCCAAAATAATATACAGAGGTCTGGAGAGAGAGAGATGCAGGTGGAAAGCAAGATACAAGCATGGTGGCAATGAACACAAAGAGGGCCCTGTTTCTTGGCATCTTCAAAATAGGTTTCAATATTTTCTGAGATACTCTCTAAGCTGGTAGCTTGTGGAGACCTCTGAAAAAAAATTCCCTTTCCTGTTCTTAGTCACCTTTACAGACCCTTCTGAAATAGCCTTTACACCCACCATTACTCACAGACCACAAATGGAAAACCACCAGTTTGGCAAGAAATTACAGGAACACAAAGGAGACAAACATGATGCTCTCTTCTGACTTCAAGTCTGTAGTATAATGGAACAGTGCTTGCTTTGCTCAACAGAAAAATATACAAATAATTAAAAAAACATGGCAACAGGATGATAAAACTATGGTATAATATTTCCCTGAATGACCTCAAAGTCATAAATCAAATCTCTGAATTGTCAGCAGCAGTCCAGCCAAACAGCCAAATTGCCCCACCATCCAATATATTTTATTAACAGTTATTACCATGCTTTATTTATTTACAGAGTGCTGTACATGTAGACACTGCTTTACAGGTACATAAAAGACCACCCCGAGGAGTTCAGTTACATTTGGGCACACAAATATGATATTCATCGCAGCAGCACTACAGGTTAACGATTCTGGTACTGCTTCAGGTTTCTTGCTTCCTTTTTGATTTTATTGCACTGAAGTCAAACACATTTTAAACTCTGGACTTCGAGTCAACCTGTTTGTCTGCGGCAGTATATGGTCATATTATCTTGGGATCAGAATGTCTGATAGGCTTATTTGTTCTACCAGGATAGCTAAACGCAGGGTTGTGAACTGACACTTGAACTGGCTGGAAATTTTCCACCAAATTTTTCTGTCTTTGATTGCTAGTGGGAGACGATGTCTTAGCAAAACTGGGATTTCTGCACACAAACCGAGCACCCCACTTGGGTCATGTGTAAAACTCACTCTCTTTTTCCCTATTCTAGGAAATGGGGAAGTGGGGTTAAAACAAAATACTACATCATGCTTTTTTATTTCTTTTCTTCCTGCACGAGGGGGGAAATTCCCCTCTGATTTACTTTAATCAGTGTTTATCACTGGATCATTGAGTGTCTCCCAGGCCAGGCAGCTGACCCAGAAGCATCCCCAAAGCACCTTTGTGCCCTGTGCTGCACAAGATGTGTGGAGCTCCAAGCAGAAATGCGTCTCTGTTGGCCTCTGCCATTTTTCCCTGCACTGCAGGCCGATGGGCGATAGTATTGGAGGATGAGTGCTCAGTGGCTTCTCCAGCCCACCGACCTTCCATGGACCTTTAAGATCTTGAGGGTCTGCATACCTGAGTCAGGACATGATTTGGTGGTGAGTAAAGCCCATACCTCAACATCTTCTAGCTCTGCCTGGATGCAGCAGGATTGCATTAGAATCAATGGAAGCAAGGTATTTTACACCCTCATTTTCCAGCACACAGCTTGTTTTATAGTGTTTAGAGTCACTGCTGTGGCTTGAACCCATCAAAGGGCTCAAGTTCATATGGTGATGAGAGAAAGCAAAGGAGCTGAGCAATCAAATCAACTGCAGATTTAGTGAGGATACTCACAGGATGATATCCCCCCGCTTTGCACACCCTGATGCGGTTACTGAGCAGCTTTTCTCTCCCAGTACATGATTTCTTCCAATCCCAGTTATTGTTGGGAGGAAAGACAGGGTAAAATCACTGTCTCAGATATCTAGCAGTGGTTTCTCATCCAGCCAGAGCAAGCCAAGAACATTTCCCACCATCAACATCAAAGCACCCTTCTGCAGATGTCTGAAGGAAAGACAGCATCTGTCTGTCCGACGGGAAGTCTCTGCACATCTCAGATGTAGGAGACATTGCCTCTTATTTTTTTCTTCTTCTAGTATTGTTACCATAAACTTAAATAAGAGAGGATCCTTTACTCATCCCAGCCATTGCAAAGTGTTTCACGTGCCGTTGGAAATCCATGTGAGCTATTAATTAATGACTTAATTGTTAATTATTTCAGTACTGGAAAGTATGCTAGACCCTCCCATTCTGCCCAGGTACACAGCCCTGCCCTGGGGACTTACTGGCTCATTTCTGACGGCATGGAACAAGGTTGTAATGAAGCGGAGAAAAGTTGAGGGGAGAGAGAAGACGGGGCATCTGCTAAGGCTTAGCAAGTGCCAGTGCTCAGCCTGGCATGGCAGAGATGTAAAATTAACACCCCGAACAAGGAGGTGTCTTTGCTTACTTGTTTCTTGCAGGCAATTTAACTAAAGACAGCTTGAAGAGGAATGCAAAAAAGATGTGGGACATCACTTCCTGAGATATAAGAAGTGAAAGAAGCTACAAAGGAATGTTTGGGTGATTCAGATGTAAACTTTTAGATCTCCCCTACCTGGGATTAAATTATTCCTTGGCCAAAATCTTCATCATGACCATGGGTAAATCACAGAAACTTCTCAAGTATCTGAGCTGCCTAACTGAGAATATCAACGTCTTCAAGGGGGCAGTGCCAAGAGAAACAGGAGTCGTGCTGGGAAGTGCTGGTAGCTCTGGTAGCCAGGGCTGGCAAGAGATGTGACAGGCAGTGCTGCCTGCCTTTTCCATGGCAGGATTCGTGTGCTCCACACACAAGCCGTGCCGCGACTCGCACAGCTTGCCTTTTCCTCATACCCAGAAACTCAACCATCTCCAGTCTCGCCCAGGGCTGGAGAGGCTGCCAAAAAGGCAACCCCAGTCGTCCCTGGGAGAGCTGGGGAAATGTAAGTGGATCTCGGAGCAGCCTAGAGCCATCACCCTAGAAGTCATCCTGGGCTTTTCTCCTCTAGTGCTCTTCATTTCATGGGATAGCTTGTAGCAGTGGCAGTTAACATGTGGTACTCCTGTGGTGCTGCTGCTGCCACCCCTGCACCCGGTCCCCAAACGAAGTTGCGTTGGGGTGCAGCCCTGCAAACAAGCCCGTCCAGATTTCTGCTACTAAATGCTCTTCCTGGAGCTTTTATTTTCCCCCATGTGTCCGGAGCTAATGATGGGTTGTAGAAAGCTGTCCGGACTCTGCCGCAGCACTACCAGCACCAGAAGCAACAGGTCTCTCTGAAGGCAGCATCTCCTCACCCTCAGGGTCCGTGACTTAATAAGACAGAGGCACGAGTGTCTCTCGCACAATGTCAAAGAGTGGTGGGCAAAGCGTCAGGTCTCAGCATGGCCAAACCCCCTTGGAGTGAGGAACGTCCGTCAGGCTGGCACCCTAAAGAGCCACACCTTTGCAACTGGGATGTACCCCCAGAAGCCTCCATCCTGCAGACACTTCACTTCCCTGGTGTGAGCAGCCTTTGAGAAATCCAACTGGTTTACAAAATTAAGCCCACATCTCAGTCTTTGAATAAGGAGGTGAGTATTGGCAATCCCGCTGCTCAGGGCATGGGCACGCATGTGAATTCAGCTTTTCCAGGACCTCAGTAGGAAAAAGCTGATGTCAGGCCAGATGTAAGTGATATACATCTTTAGAGCAAGGCAGGAAACATATCTCCATGTTCCTGTTAACCTTAGAAAGCAAGTGCTTGGATTGCTACACAGAGGATTTGTAGCAACAAGGAGAATGTAATTAAATAACAGGGATGATCTCATTATTGTAATGATGAGGTGTCATTTAATAAGGAGAATCCAGGACTGGGAGCTGAGAACCAGAGCCCTAATCCTGGTTCTGGCCTCAGCTCCCTTGGCAGCCTCTGGTAGGTCACACAAGGCCAGCACCCTTCCTTCAATGGGTTTTTATGAAACACGCGGCATCAGAAGACCCTGGTCTCCTGCAACAAAGAGAAGAACAACAGTAACAGAAATTGCCTTGTCCCTTTACCTTTCCTATGAAAACTGGGTTAACATAATCTTTCCTTTATATAAGCAATAGTGAGGTTCTCTGGCAGAAGATGCTCATGCAGAGCTCAGAAACAGGAGGTCACCGACGGAAAAGCTAAGGCTTGCTCTAAACCTCAGGCTCTTCCAAATGCAAGCCCGAGTGACTGATTATCAGATCCTGCTATGGACAACATAGCCTCCAAGAAATCATTTCCCAAAATAATTTTTATTTATTTACATATATATATGTGTGTGTGTGTGTGTGTGTTTATGTGTATGTGTAATCAGGAGGATCAGGATGGTTTCACAGTCATATCACAATAAAGGTACAGTCTGTTTGAACTGGGGACCTGCCTATACGTTATGTGGATCAAAACTCGATTCAATCCAAAGGTTGGATCTCATTAATCCAATGTACCCCTCCATCCATCCATCCATCCATCCATCCATCCATCCATCCATCCCATCCTCACTTCAGTCAGTGCCAGCATCCCTCATCCTTGGTATTGATGCTAAATTGGGTAGATTGTAAATCATGTCTCCCTGTTCCCCCTTATTTTCTTCTTTCAATGTGCTGCACATTTTGGGTTTCGAGGCTGGGAGCCCTGAGGGAGCCCAGGCAGAGGGGCAGGGGCTCTGCAGTGCTTTCAGCGGGGTTGTGCACAACTCTGAAATGCTGCTTTGGGTTTTTCCTATTCCTTATCACTCAGTACGTTCTGCAACAGTTATTCAGCATGGCAGCCTTGCCTGGTGCCAAGGCTGAGGTGCCAAGTGAGGTCTCCTCAGCACCCAAAATCTGCGCCCCAGATGCAAACAGCTTAGCAGTTCCCATCAACTGTGGTGGCGTTTCTGGGCCATCCAGGAGACCTCAGTGCCAGCCCGCATCCCAGCGGCCCTATGTCCAGGCTCTCGTCCTGCTTGTGCCACCATCCCTACCCCCTCTCCATGCTGAGGGACCCTTCGGAGGGCACCGTCCTCTCCCACAGGTCAGAACAGAGAAGTCTCCCCCACGCAACGTGGGACGTTGCTCTCTTTTTTTAGTTGGCATAATTAAGCTGGAGCATGGAAGGGATTTTTCCCCATAGTCTAACCTGCAAACACTTAGCAAAGTCAACAGCTTTGCTCTCTGATCCCTTCCAGAATTACAAAAAATTAAGACTAGAGCAGCATGTGTAACACATTTCAGCTCAGTCCCACAACCTTATCCCAAAACAAGCCTTTGCCTTTTAATTTCACCATTTGCTTCTGAGCCTTACATGATGCTGCTGTTTTCCCTTTGTTTTTAAACAAGCTAAACACAGCAGATAAAAACGCTGAGTTGCTTCTCAAACACACACTGTGCACACACAGAGCACTGGGACACGTCCATGAGAAACTCTCCTCCATTCAACAAACAGCCCACAAGACAAAATAAACGACCGGAGCATCCCTTGATCAAGACCACATTACGGGAATTCAGTGTTTTGATCTTTTCCATGGCAGGATTCAAGGGTCCCAGGCTGCCAGCTCTTGGGCTTTTTTCCATTGCCCAGATCCTGGAATTTTTGCTTGCTTTTCTTTTTTTAAAAAAAGATTTTTAGCTCTCACATTTGGGGACAAAAGCTTAAAAGCCTTAACATACAAGTCTTCTAATCCTTAAACCAACCTTGCAATCTGGGAGAGGACCAAAGACTCATTTTTGAATTTCCAATGTTAAAATATCAGTAATGTTGTTAATCGCTCATATTAATATCACCATCCAGCAGTGAGTTTAATGAGGATGGTAATGAGGTGCTCACTGTCTGCAGTCCACAAATCACAACTGTAATCGGTCTTTCCTTCAGCCTTATGATGATACCATAAAACACCTTAAGCAAAGCTGATAGCAGCTCTCATCTGCACCGCTTAAAGCAAGTAAATGACAGGAGAAGTCGTGACTGTTTGATCTCCTGGGTTTCAAGTCTTGACCCAAAACTTGGATCAGGCATGACATAAATAACAGGCATTCAGAATACGGCCTGATGCTACTAAGCCCTTATCATAGAATTATAGAATCATGGAATGGTTTGGGTGGGAAGG
>KL287186.1:31467-44898 GCA_000699545.1 Podiceps cristatus | reverse complement strand
TTTTTTTTTTCTCCCTTCCTTTCTCCCTAAATAATGAATGGCATGGTTTCTATAAATGAAATACTGTTCGGAATAGTGTATGAAGGCAACTTAGTACATTATACTGGATGAATGTAATAATCTGGTGTAGCTTAGATATGTAAGAGGCCTGGGGGAAAAAAAGGCAAAACCTCTCAAAGAAGCAGAGGCTTTCGGGAAAAAGAACTCCCCCCCCCCCCCCCCCCATGGTCTTTGTTCTCCATTGTTTGACATGAAAAAATCAGCAATTTTGGGAAACATTATAAAGACTCTTCTAGATGAAATATTTTCTCTTATAGTGAACCCCATAGGATATTTTAGAATAACATTTAAAATCCTGTTTGCTATTCTTGCTACATTTATTCGGGCCTTCAGCATTTTTATAATCAATAGATGTTACACATGGAGTTGTTCTATCTTATTATGCAATTGCGCTGGCTCTACATTATTGATATCCATTATATATAAAAACCAGCTATTTCAGTGTTTTGTTAATATTTAAATTGTCAGTATACAGAAGTTTTTTATGTGCCTGAAAGAACATGTTAGTCATTATTGCAATGAGTGTAGTTATTTATTATACAGGTATACCTAGCGGCAATTTCTAATTGCTAATTAAATTATACATAGCACATTTCTTATTGTTAAGGAGGTAATTAAACTTGACATGATAATCAACTACTACAGATAATTCAGTCTTCTCAGTCTACTCAAAATTTCTACTTGTTACTTTGTTTATTTCTGGGTTTTTCCTGGGGGTGGGGATGGAGGGAAGAAGGAGGCAGCTTTTCTGCACAGCAGCAAATTTTTTTGGAAAGGTGACTCTGGCTAGGGCCATGTAATTTAAATGAAGAATTACAAAGAGTAGTAATGTTTTCTTGTTACAGTTATTTGTAGTTGAATGAGAATATTTATTTGTGAACTAACCCTTAATAATTTTATTTATGAATATGCAGATAATTGCTGAGTATTAATGAAAATGCTCGACAGTCCTGAATTAAAACATAAAGAATTACATCTCAGATAGCTGCTATTCACTGTAGCATTTACACGGTGATGTTCACTGTGCAGATAAACGGGAAGAAAAGGTTTGTTGTTATTGTCAGCTAATGAAATGTATACTAGCTATTTTGCACTTTTCCCCTGAAAAATAAGTGTTTCTTTTTTAGTCTTTTTTTCCTCTATTCCCGCTTTCTTTTTTCTTTACTCCAGATCCGCAGTTGTAGTATTTTTGACTCGTCTGAGTCAGGACTTTTCTGCTGTAAATCAAGATGCTCATCTAGCTTTATTTCTGAAGCAAGAGGTGATTCATTGTTAGCACTTGTGCTGTTGCACATACTTAGACTGTTGAGTCTTTGGGACAGCCCGATGATCTCCTTTGCTTGTGTTTAGGAGTACAACGGTGCATCAATTCACATCCAGGGCTTTGGGACATTGCAGTTGTACAAAGAATAATATTTTGAAGGTGTTGCTGGTTAGTCACCTTCCTTTAATAAGACAACATTCACACCAACCGTTTACACTGCGGTTGTCTAAATTTTTTCCCATGTACATAGTAAGATGTGATCTTGATTTTGTATGCCAGACCGTGCTTCTTTGACCACAGTAGGTCAAACGCTGCAAACTGGTGTCTCTGTCATTAGGGAAACACGGGCTTCAACCAGATTTGTCATTATTTTACTTGTGGTCTGAGTTTGACATGATTTAATAATAAATTCAAAGGGACACTTGACAATATTTGAGTAGGAACTCAGACCTCAATACAGTGGAAACCCTAAATGAAGATTGAAGAAATAATGAAAGTAGAGTTTTGTGAAGTAGAACAGAGGTCTTTTGTTGTTTCAGTATACCATGTTCAGTACACAGGTGAAATGTCCATTTTATAAAGGAATATTTTATGGAAAAAAAAATCAGAAATTCCTGAGATATGTTTCCTCTTCCCCCACTTAAGATGTTGGGAGAAAGCCCCTTTCTTCTTGTATGTCTTAAAAATAAACAAGGGAATCGAAAGTAGTAATTTCTCATTTGCGGGTGCAGAGAGCAATCTGAAGCTTAAAGCTTAGTTTGCAGTTTGCAGAGCAATGAAAAATAACAGGATTCTTAATTCAAATTGTTGTTTCAAAATGCATCCTGATTGAGTAAGGAAAGCACAGGAATCACTCAGTGACTGAGTCCCTTTGTGTTTGCAAAATTGGAGATCTAACAGTTTCATTTTCTTCAATTGAATTTTGGTTACCCTCGCACATATATAAAGTTTATTTTTTATGAAGACATGACTTTCAAATGTTATTTTAAAATATTTGTTTATTTGTTTCTCTTCAGAAGAGTCTGTAGATAGCTATTTGGGGCCAGAATCAGCAAGCAGATGAGAACTCTATCCCATCCTGTTACTGTATTTAAATAAAAACTTAACAGTGACGACGACACACCAAATATCTAATATTCCTCATTTTTAGTGAATATAGTTCTCCCTCTCTTTTTTGTTTTTATTCTAGAATTTAGTATGTTTAAGAATTGGGGATTATTTGCAGGGAAGAAATTCCCACTGTTCTGACCAGTTCAGAAAAATGACTGTCTAGTATTGACCAGTGAAGAATTTGGGTTCCAATCTCATTCTGCTTGCTATTTACTTTCTCTGCATTCTGTGCATGTATAAACGTCTCTATATAGAAAGATTTATGATATGTACATGTATATATTATACTAATGATATTTTGGAGATATATATATATTTTAATAAGATTGTAGTCCAATATTTTTCTAGGCTACTAAATGCCTGAATTTAAACATTTAACTTATTTTAAGTATTTTAGAAATACCATTCTTTTTGTTCCTATTTTGCACTTACAGTTCGTTATGGTAACAAGTGTTAGGTACTAGTGTTATGTTTGATGGCTAGAAATAAGAGAATCATGCTCTGCAGGATTCTGCTTGTTTTATGCATCGATTTATCCAATTAAATTTGCAGCAAGTACCTAATGTTCAGGAATTGAAGGTAGAACCATCTGCTATCTTTAGTGGGAGCCACTCAACAGCAAGAGCATTCCCATTTATCCAGCAGATATATTTGTGGCAGCAAAGCTTTTCCTCCAGGCAAAAGTGGAGGTGAAATTCTCTTTTAGAAGGGCAATTCAAAAAATTCCCTGTGTTAAACAGAAGTGCAAAAAAACTCTTTTAATGAAAGACAGATTGCAAGCGCTTGCCTGAGATTATCACTCTGCTAAACTGAAGCAGAGCAGTCGAAATTCCTGCCTCATTTACATCCCATGAGCAAGGCAAGGGGAAAAGCTGGAGGGAAAATATTCGATAACATGGGAGCAAACAGCTGTGAGGAAGAAAAAGCTGTGCTTTTAGTCGCTGAATCTCTTACCAAAAGAAAATAATAGTTTAGTAAAAGCCAAACTAGGCAAACCCTGGGCTGTGCCATGTCATAAATCCTTAAAGGGACATTCTCAACTTGGATTTTAAAAAAATGATCAGTTCTGAAGTCCTCCAGTTTCTGCTCCCTTTAAATACTCTGGCTGGCATTTAAAAATGTATAAAACTTTAATTTTTGTTCCTGGATCTTTCCTTCTTTGTGTTTGCAAAGGTGGTTTCTGTTAGCCAGTTTCCTCCTTGCCATCTGAGGCCCTGATCCTGCCAAAATGTATTCATGTCCTTTATTGCAGTGAGTCTCCCATCAAAATCCCTCCCAGCAGGAAAGGTGAGCTCACATTTATGTGTTTGTAGGATCAGTGCCTAATTGTAGAGGAAATGGAAACTGCACAGCGTTCTGTCCGTGGCACAAAGTAAACAATAGAGAAAATGGACTAAAATATATTTCTTTAATGCTTCAATTATAGAAATGCTAGACGTGATGTGTAACTGTAGTAAGGGACAGACCCTTCAGAGAGGAATGTAATTTTTCATGTTATAAATATATAGTTTTAAGCAGAAATAACTATTGAAATAGCATGTATTGCAATTATTGTAGTTGTGAGGTGAGGAATCAGGTTCTTTACTTTCATTCTATATTTTCCTGTCAATGTAAAACTATTAAGCTTTTTTTGTTGTTTGCTATTGAACTCCAGCGGGACTTTGATCTTATTTCCCTGGTGCATGAACTTGCTTTGCATATTTAGCATTTCTGATTATGGCACTTAAGATAAGTCCATTCAGAAATTGCAGTATTTTTTAAGTCATCTTTTATGGTGACAAGGCAAGACAGAATGTTAAACAAAATGAAATTGTGACCCCTCATATGTCCTTATTCAGAAAAATAGTCTTACTGAAGTCACTTGGAGCTGGAAAATACATCAGATGCAATTTAGACATTTACTTGAACTTAAAAGCTTAAAGTACATTTGAAACTGAAAAAAAAAAAAGTGCTTAAATCATTTACACGCTTTAAGAGGCGCTGTCAAGATTTAAAGTATGATACTGGTATGCATGACCATAATCGAAAAATCTAGTCTGGCCATAGCATGCTACTTTTAACTTGTGCTGGAACTGGTTGAGAGACAGTCTGCAAACCTGCTGCCATCTTACAGAGCTAGGTGAGGTCACTGCACAAACCTCTATCAAACCCAACATGGAGAATGGGAATGATAGTGGACTGAGCTGTTAGGTGAGAAATGCTCTTTCTTTCTGGGTATCAACATGAGATAAAAGTTGGGGAAAGGTATTTTGCTATTATGCAGTTTTTGGACTTCAGTTGCAGGAAAGTTATAAAGAGAGGCAGTCTTTATTTCTTGCTCTCTCTTCTCCCGCACTTGTGCAACTATTCTATGGAGAGGCATGTGCAGAGTGCAGGTGAGATGTTAGTATTTAGATCTTGTAAAATAAAATACGAACGACAACATATCAGCACTTCAGGAAGACTTTATAAGCATTCACCACTCCAAAGGCCTAATTTTGCTCTTCTTCTGGGCCCTGAACTCTTGATGACTTTTAAAGGGTATTTTGGTGGAAGAAGCAAGCTTCTTGCAAGCAGCTGGACAAATGACTTGCATTATGTCCTGGTGTCCCCATCACAGAAGTGTTAGTTCCTCCTGCCCCTTCCCCAATGACTGTATCCTGTTGTTTACCAACATTTACATGTCCAGATACTTTTCCCTGAATACCCCATAGCATTCCAATTTCAATCCCAACTCCTCTACTACAGCCAGGCACAGGGTAGCATTTTCTCCATCTGGGTCCTGTCTCAGGATGTTCTGCCTGGATGAGCACATAGACCAAGTAGCCGAGAGGGCCTCTTAGTTGAGGATGCTAATTTGTTTAGCCTTTGATTTGCACAGAATTTGTAGAAATTTAATTCCTTTGAGACCTCTATCCCCCTGTCAAAGTTGGTTGAAGCTGACCAGTGAGTCAATTTGGATTAAGGAGAAAGGGAAAACTGACCAACCGGTGGCCTCCTGTGAACCTAATTTCCTAAAGAAATATCGCTAAAATGTTTGATATATAGACAGACAATCTATTCTCTTCCATTTTATATCCCAGTGTCCAAAGCTTTAAGCTAGAGTTATTTTATATGCTTATGAAAGAATGGTGAAAAAATAATGTTCCACACAATTTTCCATATAGCTTCATTCTTCAACTTCCAGATCTGAGTGCCACTTCAGGAAACAAAACCAACTACTTGCTGCTAAAATGCACTGATTCTCTGTGCCCTTCTGTTCCTGACATGCGTCTTTTAAGCACAACATTTCCTCTCCTTTCCCACAATATTTGGTAAGGAGAGAGATAGCTAACAAAATGCAGTATATCATGATTAGCAAACAAATGAGCACCTGAAAGATGTAAACAGAATGTCAAAACTCCAAACTATTGGTTTAGAGACTCTGCAGCTTCACAGAGGCGTCCATCAGGTGTTCTGCAGACTTGCTTGGCAGCTTGGGTTCAAGGATATTGCGCTTTCTGATGGCGAGGGCAGAGGGGTGTGGGCAGTGGGGAGCTGAGCTTGGCGCCGAGTCCTGCTACTCACCTGCTGCTTGGCCTTAAACCATGTTGGTTTTGATCCTTTTCGTTTTGTTTCAGCTGGTATTTGAGTGTTTAGTCAATGATAAATCTCTGTGTGTGTGTGACCCATTATCTGATATGTGAAGTACACTCAAATATGGCGAAATAAAGATTACTATTTGAATGCAAAGCTTCAGTCTTAACTCTTTTAAGAAGTTCAGTGTATTAAACTGCATTATTAAAACACTTTAGGGTTTTATGAATGTCATTTTACTCGCTTGTTTTTTTCTGGAAGGAGAATTGAGCTACACATTCAACAGATGTACTGTAACATTAACTTAATGCTGACTCCGACAAACTGTTCAGGAGCATTTTCCTATAGATCACTGTGCCTCTGCCACTGCCCCTTCCCTTGGGCTGTTTTAGAAGCCCTGACAACTCAGAAGGAAGTGTTTCCCCTTATTTGGTAAATGTTAACATTTTTTTCTAATAATACAAACACAGAATTAACCTTTCATAATTTTTTCAGTGGTTTGGTATAAATAGTTACATCCTCTAAGTGAAAAATCTCCCTGTCAGGGAAACCCAGATTAAGAACCCGTTTACCACATAAGACTAATTTAAAACCCATACTAAAGGTTTAGTATAGTTTGTTGGCTCTTGTGTGGAACACTGGATATGAATTTCACTAGAATATTTATAGATACAGCATTCCTCCTTTGTATCACCATCTGCTCGCCACCTCTGTTTCTCTAGCTGAGCTTCAGGGTCTGTACCAATGTCAGCGGAAGCTTTAAAATCTGCCATTAAAATAGCAACAACAGCAGAGATCTGCTGTTAAAATAATAGCAACAACATCCCTCTGTGGGATGCTCGGGAACACATGATTATGGACAGGCCCGATCCAGCATTCCTTTCCTGCCCTGGGAGCTTTTTTGGGGGAAAAAAAAATAAGAAAAAAAAGAATGCATGGGCTGACTCCGTTTATGTATAGATAGATGGAAATGTGGAACTACTTTCTTCCATTGTCCTTCTGGCTGAACACTGGGGAGAGAGAGGAACAATGCATGGAAATGTCATGGAGGGAATGTAAAGAGATTCTCAGCAGATTAATTCAATACAAACAGAGCTAAAACCACTGATAATGTTAATTTATATGTTTTTCAGATGACTTCTATGTAATTGTGACTGAGCCAGCTTCTACACATACTGCGGTTAATGGTAGTAGGCATACAGTTAATGGGAGCGATCCTTATGTCTGATAGCAGTGGGACTGAACTTATGACTCATGTGTGAAACACCCTGAAAATGCAAGTACAGTTGTGAGCAAGCAAACAAGGTGTAGAAATGAAAGTAATAGATAAACATTAAATGTTTGTCAAATTTTTCTTTGATTGTAAGGGAAAACCATTGTGGCAGCATCATCTGTTTTGATCCCTGAGTTGTTCTTTTTTGAAAAGGGTCTAGGTGACCAATGATATAGAAAAAGTTGAGAAGTACTCCTAGATAGCATCTCAGCATATGCCTACTTCTAATAAATTCATATCGTATTCAGCAGCACAACTTCTTAGCACATTGTCGTGCGTTTGACTTGTAGAACTTCAAAGACAGTGTAATTCCTGACATGAAAATAAGATGTGGTGGCTAGTATGAAAGAAAAAGATGATCACAGTGATCAGTAATATATCTTGAGAGGCTTTTCTTTTCATATGTTGATGCTACTTTGATAAAAAAATAGTGTAGGACTTTAAGGAGACAATCTGAAATGGAGCACAATGTGCTTCTTCAAACAGAAACTAAGGGCTTTAAAAATTGCCTTTTTCACAGAAGAATAATTTAGGACTGAGCAACTAAGCTAACCATAACAAAAAGGTAAAAAGGACAAATCCTCAAGACAGAAAGTGACTTTGGATGATTTCTTATTTTGAAAAGTGTGTGAGAGACCATTTGCCATGGATGGTATTGGTATAAAATCGGTGGGGTGTTTAAGGTGCCTGCGGGTGGGGTGTAGGGGGGGTGGGATTGGGCAAAGGACTTCTCTGGTATAACAAAACCTGTGAATTCCCATCCTTCAAAAAAGAAACTTACTGTAATCAATTTACACATAGCAGTAGAAAGAGGTTTGCTGACTTTGATGTAACTATTTGGAGAATAATTAGGCAGAAAAACAATTCTGTGACTTCTGGTGCAATCACTGTGAAGTGTAACGTTTGCTGGAGGAAGCATAAGGAATAAAATCTGGAGGACCAAGACTGTTATTAAGTATCAGCTGTATGTCAATGAAGCGATTGTGTGGAAAGTATTACTGATAATTGATAACCGGTCATTTCAGAACGGCAACATTTTTATTGGTAAAGTGTTCAATCTGTAAAATACCCAAGATTCTGCTCAGCCATTGAATGATACAAATAGACACTTGTGGTTTCATGGCATAGGGAGAATATACACAGAATTAATTAACAAAGAGCGACACAAAGTGGCAGTGCATTAAACGATCAGTTAATCATTTAACAAAGGTGAAGAGTTGCGGGAATGCCATCTTTGTATGCAACTTTATTTCCTCTTATATCATGCAGGATTTTTTACCTTGCTTCCCTTACATGTTTAGAAAGTGCTGTTGATTAAGTGGAACATCAGATGAAGGTGTGAACTGCTAGCGTCTGTACTGTCAGAGGGAAAAACACTGCTACATTTTGTTTTCATCTAAACTGTGCGAGTCCGTCAGCAAGACTATGTGGAAATGAATAGGAGACCAAAACAGGAGGGGAAAATAAGAGATCTCCATAAGATAAGGGAACCCAATTTATTATTTTTAATGACAGGCACATGGATGAGACACGTATACCACAGTAGTAACAAGAAACAGTCTACCATTTAATAACTGTAGAAGATAGCATTTATTTTTATGGCAGGTCAAGAGCCCAATCCACAAAACAGATGAAACTTTGCTTTCATGAGCTCAGCAGGCCAGACCCATACCATGCAAGCCACGATTGCAGTTGGACTGGTCTTTGAAGTTAGTTGTATCTGCCTTTGCAGTATCAGACACATGAAGCCCAAGAACGTTAGGGGAAAAAAAATCTTTAAAAAATTACCGTAGAGAAAGGGGGAAGTAGCATAAAGGAAAACAAAGGCAAAAATCCACATTCTTGTGGCTATAAATCAGTTCCAGTGACCTGAGTGAATTTTCCCTTGTTGATACTGTGTGAGACTGACCCAGAAAGACAGAAGTATGAATACAGTAGCCAATTGGGCAGAACAGCAGAGCGATAGGAATTATCTGTGTAATCTGAGATAAATTCCTTTTATTTTTGTTCAATAAAAGTAAGAATTGCAGAGTGCAAGCCATACAGATGAGGTCAGACTGGGCTGCATCTCTTCTGTGTGCCTATGACTGCCTGTCAGTAATCTATGAGAGCTTGAGACATGGGTTCGAGGCTTTGATTTGGTCTTGCAATCTAGGGCCTTTTCTTCTTTGGTCTATTAAGACACTGTAGGATCTCTCCTACTCACTCTGGGGTTTTGCAGAGAAGCAAATTGGGATGAAATGCCCAGAAGAAGGTTCCTGCCCAGACATACCTTCTCAGTCAAGGGTGTACCTGCCTGGCTAGGAAGAAGTATCCATCATTAAAATAGAGTTTATTTGGGTACATCAACCCTGCTTCTTCTTGCATATTCCTGGCTACTTTAAGCTTCTTTCTGTTCTGCTCATCTTTTACTGTCTCTTCCGCAACTGTCCATTTTCCATATTTTGTTTCAGAATCCTCTTTCTTTGCTTTTCCCTAGAAAACTCACCATGCTCATACTCTTAGACCATCTTGCTTACAGCAACATTACTGCTGATAATTATCTCCAGATGTTGCCTGGCAAATGATCATCAGGCCAGACACTTCCTAAGCTATTTACCTTCCATTAAAGAAAAAAGCAAAAACAAAACCAAAGACAATTTTCTGTTTAGACAACTAGAAAACATAGACCAAAACACAGCTTGAACATGCAGAAATTGCAAAAACCCAAGATATTCAAGATTCACAAAAACATTAACATGATACAATTCACATAATGAAAGAATTATGCCTCTTAACAAATGTAAAGAAAAATAGCATGGGAATAATACATGTGCAATATGTAAACAATCAATATTATTGATAAAAAATATCATGGCTAGGGACTTGGGTTTATTACCTCTTTAATTTCTACGTTTTTTGTAAGTAAAGAATGGAATCTGGATTTACAAACACTTTTTCCTCTTCTGACTAATTTCTAGAAATGTGAGCTGATGGGGTTCTCCATCTGCTGCCAAGATGTCCCAGAATGAGCAGGCTGCATCTTTAAGGAGGAAAGGAGAAGGGCAGTTCAAGGAGGAAGCTTGGTATCTTCCACATTTGATCATTTCACACTTAGGGTCTCACAGCAAGAGGGATATCCTCTCTTCCTTCTGCACCACGTGAACAACATGTGAGGAGCAGGCAGTAGGCAGCCCAGCAGGTCCGAGGGGATATTGCTGTGTGCTACAAAGGCTCTGGTCAGGTCCACTCAGAATGTTTGGGTCTCCGGTGCAACCCAGGATGACAGAAAAGAAGTTGCATCTCAAGAGGTTCTCCAGTAGGAAAAGTCACTGCCACAGAATATACATTGAATTGCTACTGAGGCAAATACATAGATAGAATTATCTTTTATTAAAGGTTGTTGAGCAAGTCACATCTGGAAGATGAGTAGCTTATGTGTTTTCTCTCTCATTCTCTATGCTGAAGTATCTATTTCTCCATTAAAATTACATATATTTTAGAAATTATTCCATTTTTCCTTGAGTTCACCTATGTCAGTTGCTTAAAAGGGCAAAAAGGTCAGATGAGGGCTGTTATACAATTATTGCTGATTGCTATTGCTGATAGAAGAGAGGAATTCTTACTTTATTATCACAAATATTTTTGTAAGATTTGATATCCTTCTCAGAAAGAGTTAATCTAAATGGGTGACAGCTGTCATAATGTGAACAGAACTATACATTAGATTGAGTGGAGAATTCTTGATTTTTAACCAAGATGGTAAATGGGGAAAGAAGAAGGGATAGAGTTTTTTTCCAATTTGTATTTGTATATCAAGGAAGGCCAAGTAAAGAAGTAGCTTTAGGTTTTTTTGTCCTTAAACTCTTTCTTATGCAGCACTCATCTCAGAAATTTCCTCACACCACTCTCATTCTATATCAGTCTACAAATATGGCTTTGCCCACAAGTATAAAACATCCTTCAGCTGAGTTCCTTATTTCAGCTGAACTCTGTAATAATGTGCCACACTCAGCCCTGTAAGTTTTCCTCATTGTGGGAGGCCTCAATAGTACGGAGCTGTTGGGTTTTGGCTCTGTCTATTGCCAGATGAAATTCATGACAACAGCTTTTCAAGTCTTTAAAGTGCTGTCCGGTACTCACACAAGTAAGTTGTCAAAGAGGAAAAGAATGTGAGGGAGTATATTCATTTTCATGTGTTTTTTTTTTTTTTTTTTTTTTTTTTTTTTTTTTTTTAGCTCATCTCAGGAAGCTCTGTTCTTACACTGTTTCTTAAAGCTCCTTTTTTTTTTAAAAGGAAATAATTTTATATTTTGGACCAGATTAATACACCATGACATACTAAAAGACCTGAGTTATCCAGGTATCTCACTGAATCAATATATTGTGGATATAAAGTTTTCCACAATAGCTTTATATCTGAGTTGTTTTTTGTTTTTGTTTTTGTTTTTTTTGTTTTTTTTTTTTTTTGTTTTTTTTTTTTTTAATGCAGAAACCCAACACTTTCCTTTTACCTTGACAAACAATTTTATGTCTAGAAGTTAAGCTGCATGTTTGGAACACCGGTGCTTATGAGGCATTCTATGCTGAAGGTTTCATAGAGAGTTATTGCAGGTCCTGTCTTGTCTCTAACCTCTCCCTCAGTTGCTTTATTTTGAGAATTCTGCTTAATTCTTTATGGCCAAAATGAACAACTGTCATCTGTCAGCAGGGCCCCATCAACTGTCTTTCCCTTGAAGACATTCGATCCACTGACAGACAAGCTGTAGTATCTTTACAGAGCATAACTGCAAGTCCTCAATGTATCTTCAAAATCTTACTTTTAGTGCCATGACTGTAAGTTCCTGTTATTTAATCAAATATATTTCTACATCCATAGACAAGAAGTCCAACCTGTAAAATTTTCATGCTTTGCAACTATCTGGGTTTTAAAATTTTAGTTTATTTGTTTCTTCTGGAAGAGAAACTACTTCTTTGCATGATCTTGATAAATAGGTCTAATGACACTGTATTTGGTCATAACCCCATCTACTCCTGCTACCTTATTTGCATTCAGACTTTCAAGGATAGTACTCACTTCCTCCTTTTAAGTGGGTTATCCAAGAATTCTGTATTTTTCTTGTGGTTGTGTGGGAAAGAAGTCCTTAAAGCAATTTAAAATTTGTTGGCTCTTGAAGAGTTGATCTGTGATCAAGAAAACCTTTTGGTCTCAAATCAACCAGCATCTCTTCTCAACATGTTACCAGATGTCCCTTGCTGTCCTTTATGAAGAAACTACCATATTATCTGCTTTTCTTAAAGACTGCCCACCTTCTTTCCCTTATATAATGTTTTGGTTTATGCATTTTTAGGCTGGTTCTGTTTAACAGATTTGAAGGAAATCAAATCCCTTCAATCCCTGAGGATTTATGCATTTTTTAACAAAATGTTTTAGTACCTTTCTGCTTATCTTGGTCTGAAGATCCACCAGGCCTTTTTCTTCACTGATTCTTGATTTATTTAAGATGGAAAGCTTTACTCGTAACTTTACCATTTACCCTTGTTTTACAAGCATCCCACAGAGATTTCTTACCTCAGTGAGCGTACTGTTTTGTTTTAGATAATTCTGAAAAAGCTATAGATATTAATTCGCCCTAAGTTATAAGCATAGTTCCATCCAGTTGCCATCAATATAATTTATTTTAAATTTTGGTCTTTTAAAATTAGGCATGGAGAGTGAGGTTACTGACTGATTACATCCAGAGAGATCAAAGTAACAGGATTTAACAAGCTACTAGTGACAGGGAACACATCAGTGCCTGGATATGACTCACATGGTTGACAACAGTAAGAGCATCCTCTGAGTTTACTGCCTTTTGAACATTACCAGCATCTAATAAGATGACTAGCTCTAAGTTACCTTTTTATCTGCAAATCCTGATTACCTTGGTTTATCAAGGGCTGGATTAATGAACTGACTACAATTCTCTCTCGTGTCCTAAGTTTTATTCAAATTTCTGAAAAAAAATGAAAGTGAAATGAAAGAAGCTTGTCCCTGGATGGAACAATATGGAGTATACACTCTTTTAAGTTGCCTTTTTAGAGGTCTTTGATCAGAATATATCTACCATCTTCAAACACCAGGCTTTTAGGATGAAAAGGAGGTGTTTGACTAATAAAACTGCCACCCCTTTTCCTTTTGATGGCCTGA
>KL287186.1:15013-31449 GCA_000699545.1 Podiceps cristatus | reverse complement strand
AGCGGTATGGTGTCTGTTCTCATGGTGCATCTGAAGCAGATTTTATTGTTGGTCTGCAAAGGAGCTTCTTGTAATTGTACAGTTGTGTTATTACTTTTTTTTTTTTTTTTTTTTTTTTTTTTTTTTTTTTTTTTAATTGCTTGTAAAACTGTTGATCTAAGCTGGTCAACTATTTAACATTTAAAAGCATCATTTGAATTAGTTCATCTGTTCCACTGGCTTTCCAGCTGTTGCTTTTCTAACATTTAAACTTAAAAGCTATTATTCTACTCCTTTTAGCTGATACTTTTATAAGCAATTTACTACTGCTTGTTGCAGTAGCAAGTATCCCTTTTTCTTGATAGAGAAGACGGCAAATCTTCAGATAACTTTTCAGGCTTCTCACTACACTTCATTTTCTTTCTTGCTTCCTGTGTTTCATATTCTGTATCGTTGCCCTAACATTCACAGAGTTAACTTTAGCCATTCCAAACTTCTCCCATCTTAAATACCTTATTGCTACCCTTCTGGATCTCCAGGCACTGCTGTGTCCTGTGCCCTTTGGAGCACAACTGCAATTTTGAGTGACCAAAAATTACTCGTTGACAGAAGGTATTAACCACTGAAGTGGAAGATGCTTGCAAAATGGAGAGAGATGCTGAGAGAGCAGGGGATGAAGGGCATTATCATAGAATCATAAATGGTTTGGGTTGGAAGGGACCTTAAAGATCATCAGTTCCAAACCCCTTCCCACGGGCAGGGACACCTTCTGCTAGACCAGGTTGCTCAGAGCCCTGTCTAACCTGGCCTTGAACACTTCCAGGGATGGGGCAGCCACAGCTTCTCTGGGCAACTTATTCCAGTGCCTCACCACTCTCAGAGTGAAGAATTTCTTCCTTCTATCTAATCTAAATCTACCCTCTTTCAGTTTAAAGCCATTACCCTTTGTCCTGTCACTGCATGCCCTTGTAAAAAATCCCTTTTGGACTTCCTTGTGTTTCCCCCTTAGATACTGAAAGGCTGCTTGAAGGTCTCCCTGCAGCCTTCTCTTCTCCAGGCTGAACAAGCCCAACTCTCAGCCTGTCCTCACAGCAGAGGTGCTCCAGCCCTCGGATCATCTTTGTGGCCCTCCTCTGGACCCGCTCCAACATATCCATGTCCTTCTTTTGTTGGGGCCCCAGAGCTGAATGCAGTGCTCCAGGCGGGTCTCATGGGAGTGGAGTAGACAGGTTTTAAAAGCTCTGCTGGCCTGGCTGGCGGGGTCAGTTGCTAGCCTGCCTGACAGCCTACACAAAAAGCAGCTGTTGACCTGCCAGCCTGTAGCAGGATCGTTCAAATCACACGAAGGACAGGGTTTAAAAGGCTATCTGAATCTGAGCAGCAGCATGCCCAGTTCAAGATGGTGCATGCTGACATGAGCAGAGTGTCCACTAGGAGTTTTATTTTGTACATATGGAGGGGGCCTCACCACCCGGGGTAACTTGGCAGTGCAGTAGGCTTTGGGTGTCCCCAAAGCTTTTGCTGTCTTTGAAAGTCAAGGCAAGGAAGGCACCCTGCCTTGCTAGAGAGGTTTCTGCTGCCCAGACGGGGGAAGTGCTGCTTGTTATTAAGTCTCTTGAAACTGCAAGCGGTTTTGAATGCATGTTTGAAAGCAGGATATGCTCTACAGTGATCTCCAGGGCTCGTAAGAGATTTTAAAGGAGTTTAAAGAGGAAATCAAACCTGATCAAGAGAGCTTGAAGATGGTAATTTAACAGGGGAACTCTATATAGTTTGAGGGTGTTGCTTTCCTGTGTATTGATTTTTCTGTGATTCTGAACCAAAAAAATGCATTAGGATATTAAAACCAGAGCTTCTGGAGTATGGTTTGGATGAAATCATGAAGTGGGAGAATGTGGCAAATTTGCCTACGCAAAGCCCAGTGTAAGCTTTTCCTTAAAAAGTCACATCAAAGCCGTAAACATTGCAAGATGTAAAGTCTGACAAATATGGAAACAGAAAAATACCTCTCCCTGTTCTTTCTGTCTGAGCCTACAGAGGAGAGTATAGGATAAGCTAGAGCAATAAATGCTCCTGGATACAAAAGGAGATAGCAAAGCAATGTAATTCAGGACCAAATTCAAACATTAAATTACTCTTGCAGGCTTTGCCACAAACTTACTGTCATATCGATGTATTTGAGAGCTGTCTTTAGCACGGAAGCTGGTGCAGACGTGCAGTCCCAATAATACCTCTCCTGTCAACAGAGCTCCTCTGGATTCATGCCATGTGTGGGGGAAGGTGAAGGGCACTATGGAATTTGGTTCCTCTGCATTGGAGGAAAAGGAACTTGCTTTACCTCTTTTTTTTTTTTTTTTTTTTTTTCCCAACTTTATTTTTGACTCAAACTCCTGCTGATTTTGAAGCTCACAGGAACTGAATAGGGAAGATAACTGATCACTCCTGTGATGTTGGCATCCTTTTGTAGTGAAACTCAAAGAGAGCTTTTGGCTTTCTAGCTTTAATAACATTCTTTTACAATAGTGGCTTTTTATTTTTAATACAAGTAAATGTAAGTGTGTTAGGTACTTTAACACTGCAGCTCAAACCTTTTTCACTAGCAGCAGAAAGATGCTTCAGACCACAAACAGCATTAATCAAACAACCTACTGATGGCTTCTAGTGGCCTTCGTAGGATTTTCTTGGTATTATGCAAAGCAATATTCATTGCTTCTGCATTTGCTGTCATATGGTACTAGGGAAAATGCACATGTTGAACTTCTATTTAATTTTTTTTTCTTTTAATATTAATAGGGTCAAAGCCTCACACAAAAAATGGGCTGTAAAGCCCCCTTGAAGTCATCATCATTATCCAAAGCCAATAGCTTCTTCATTGTTCGATGCTTTGATACAAAAACCTCTAAGTTCAATGAGCACAAGGACTAAAAGAGTTATTTCTTCTTAATGAAATCATCCAAGATGCCTATAGGTTTATGGTATCATTGTGTGGAGTAAGGAACAGTCTTTGGCCCTAACAACATTCTTGGTTACTATGATGAAAATCCATGGAGACCTGCCTACCTTCTAATGACGGTAAGTAACAGCGGTTTAGATATATAGAGTTTAAGGACCAAAGGGACCATTAGATTGTCTCATTGCCTTTCTGCCCCATCCCTGGAAACATTCAAGGTCAGGTTAGATGGGGGTCTGAGCCACCTGATCTAGTTGAAGATGCCCCTGCTCCAAGATTCTGGAAACCACAAACATCCATCCTGTGTTAGGCAATGCAAAGAATGGTAAAATAGAATATTTGGCTGTTTCTTATGCTTGTAAACCAGTTACTAACTACTCCTTTGCTCGTGGATGAACTGCATGGGAGGTTGGATTAGATGCCCTTCAAAGGTCCCTTCCAACTCAAACTATTCTATGATTCCTTCCTCCAGGAAGTTAAAGAATTCTCTTATATTTCATGTTTTATATTGTAAGCATATTCCTGCATTGTAATAAACTTACCTTGTCTTCCTTTGGTATATGAAGCAGGCAGAGCTCCTTACATCTTTCTCTGTAACACATTTTTCTCCAGATGAGAAGTAATTTTACTGTTTCTTTTATTTATCCCATTGAGGTTTTAAACATCCTTTAGAAAATGTGTGTGCAGGACTGTGTACAGTATTCCAGTAGTACTATCACTACTTTAAAAAACTTAAAACATCTAGATTAAAATTACCTCAAACCCCACTTAATAATCTCCTGTTTAAACACAGTTACTTGTTTTTTCCAGAGCATTGCACTGGGAGTTCATATTGTGTTGCTCTTCACTGTGACCCCCCAACCTCTTTTCAGACACACCACTGTTCAAAACAGAATCCTCAGTTTGTAGGTTTGGCTCCCATTCTTTGTTCCTAAATATACAACTTTGCATTTGCCTGCTTTAGCATGCCCTGTTTAACAAGATTTACGTTCTATAGAATTATGTGATATAGCTTTATTTATCTTTGGTTATTTTTTCTTTGGTTATTTTATGAATGGGATCCCTTCCTGGCTTTCACATTCTTCTTGCCCAGAAGGGACACCAGGCTCGTGAGCAGAGCTCCTCTGCTCATCCTATTCACTTCATACTGACACTATTCTAGTTTTTCAGTCTTCCTCTCCATTTCCAAGATATGTTCAAGACAATCACAGCAGGCCAGAGGTCTCTTCAGCCAAGTCTCTCAGAATTGCTGTGCACAAGTGGTTTCGTCCTGCCAAGTTGAATAAATTTACTCCTAGGGGACAGATCTGAATTCATCTAGCATCCTCCTCTGTTACTAATAAATATAAATGTTCTTCATCATTCTTACATGGTGCTGTCTTACTTCTGAGTCCCAGGCATGAGTAATTAATATTTTGTATTTATACTAATGTATCTGAGTGCATTGATCCTATCAATACAGCATTTTTAGTTTTATAGGTTACAAGCTAATATTTATTGCTGTTTTCTAATGAAGAATATTATGTCTGTAAATCCCCTGATATATTTAATGCTAACTAATGCAGACTTCCTTTCTGGTTTTGGCTAATTTACCTTTGACTTATTCAGATCATTTAAAGTTTAGCCAAAATTGTCTCCTTTGCTCAGTGCTTCTCTCATGAACTCTCAGGGTTCCTATGGATCCCTACTTTTTTTCCTCCGCAAATCCAAATTGTATTTGGGTATTGAAATGTGTCACTTCTAAATACAAATACCCATTGCACTTTTAACCAACTTTGGTATATGAAGCAGGCAGAGCTCCTTACATCAGGTCAGGCTTGAAAACGCAATTTGATGCTTAAAATGTTAACCACAAAAAGCATTAATCTTCTGCCCCCTCCCTCAAGCAAACTATTTTTATGAAAGTGATTATCTTGATGGAAGCTCTCACACCTGCTATCAGGAAGCCCTGGTGTGTTCTAAT
Source organism: Podiceps cristatus (assembly GCA_000699545.1). Lineage (NCBI taxonomy): Eukaryota > Metazoa > Chordata > Aves > Podicipediformes > Podicipedidae > Podiceps > Podiceps cristatus. Next base: position 26,557 of record KL287186.1, on the reverse strand, counting down.
AGTTTGCTGTAATACTAGAATTGCAGCTGCTTCTGGACTGGGGGCTCTCGGTTCTGCTGCCATTCATGCGGACACAGGGCTTTCATTCTTTGGTTCTGCCACCTGGGGTTGGTGGCTAACGAGTCACCCCCATTGTATGGCAGGGTGCTGCCTCCATCTTCAAGCACAGGAGGAGATCGTGATGTTTGCTCGGTTCAGAGAATAAAATGTTGTTTTCATAGTCTTGAAATCTTCCTGAGCCTGCTCTTCCCACCTGTGACTGGGATTCAGAGTACCACTAGAATTGCATATAAACACATATGGGAAAGGAAGAAATAAGGGCAACATTCACTTAGAACTGACAAACACCTGGGGGATACATGTTAATTTCTGCTCAGCCTCCGCTCCCCCCTCCCGTCCCCAGCAATTCATGAACAGAAATTATTTCTGACATTCAAGCCTTCAGAGGCTGAGACACTGAAAAACTGTAACGACTCACTGTAGAGAGAAAAGATAATTATGAACAAATCAATTGGAGACCAAAGGTAAATTTTTGGTTCTAGCAATACAGAAACAGGGAGATATATGGTGTATGTAGCAGACAGAGATCACAACTGAACTAAGGGCTCCAGGTATGTCTGCAGTAAAAAATGCAAAACATGAATAAAACACAGAATATAGTCTTTTTCTACAAGAAATTCTTCAAAATGTTGGCACATGACTGTGTGAAATATCATATAAATACTTAAATAGGTAGTACCGTGGTCTTTATTGTAACCCTAGAGAGCTGTTCTGAACTATACTGTGCTTGCTCTTTGCCCAGGGGTGATTTTCTTTACTTTTCAAAATGGGACTAAAAATAGTTCAGCTGTTTGTAGAGACAAGGTGAGGGTCCAATAAGCAGTTTACATATCCTAAAACAGAAATCTCCCTCCTTTCCTGCAGGCCTAAAAGGTTGGAACAAGAACTGGACATTTTGCAAAGGGATATTTCCATTCTACTCAGATTTGGTACAAATTACTGCTGGCTCATGTTCAGTTAAGGTTTCTCTAGGCTTGTCCCATGAGCACGCTGCTTTGGTGGGCAGACTCCAGCCATACAACTCCTTTACCCTGCCATGGGAAGGAGCTTGGGAAGATGCAGCAGCAGCAGGGATAACTACTGTTGTTCCTCCTTTTTCCTAGGAGAAGGCAAGAACTAGAGAAGGGGAAAATGGATGATACCAGAGCTTCTCTTGCATTCTTTGGTTTGAACTGGATGTGTGTCAGTGCATATGAATATACATACATTTGCATTTGCACAGAACACCAAAATATAGGGAAACAAGTGGATTTTCTGGGATTCTTTCCTTTGCTTCATTAAAAACAAACACTTCCTAATCTTCTTCCAAGTAAAACACACATCCCCAAACCCCACATTGTCTTTAGAAACAGGCATATGTTCTGCTCAAATTTCACTTAAGAAAACAGCATACCCTAAAGCTGATCCAAAATGTAGGTTTTTCACAATGCACACAATGTCCCTCATAAACCATGAAGGGCAGCACAACCAAGATCTTTTCTCATCTCCCTTAGCCATAAGAGGTACTTACAGTAAAATAGCTGAAAATCCTTGTATCACCAAGAAAAATGTAAGGATTCTTGAGTCTGCCAGAGTGATTAACAATGGGAAATGAATGAGGCAGAGGACAGCAAGAAAAGGATTGAAATTTTGCACAGGCAAACACAAGATCTGCCACCTCCAAAGAATCCAGGACTTGAATATTATCCCAATTCTTTCTGTACACACTGTTGGTATACAGACAACTTGCTATGCAGGGATTATGTTCATAACATAGTGGTAAAAGACATTGAAAATAATACAAAAAACTATTAAAAGGTAAATTGGGAAAGAAGTCAGATATCTGAATATCAGGAGTATGGGACAGCGGGAGCAAAAAACTAGACATGGATTTAGAGTGATGTGCGGCTGGACCGGTCTGACACCTTCCCTGCAGAAAACATGCAGGCACAGTGCATTCCCAAGCGGACTAAAGGTATGCGGGAGGCAGTACCAAAGTGGTAGCCCAGTTTATAGAGTATACCATCAGAACAATTAACGATTCTGTATGAAAATCCCTCCCTGCTGTTGCTTCTACAACAATCGCTGTGAGATGGGCAGTGAGTGGGTTGCAGATGAAATAAGCTGTTTTGGCAGCTTACCACTTGCAGTCTTCTTGTTGGACCTGTCTTCCTACTGCCTCCATCCTTCTGATTTGCTGAAATAAGTTGGAAGTATATATAACCACCACCACAGATAACAGGGTTTAAGAACTCTTTTAAATCGTCACAATTACAAAAGCGTATTTAGTCTGTTATAGTTTCTCTTCATTGACAGAGTTGCTAGATACTCAAATAGTAACTCAGGAGGTCCTGAAACCTTTTGAACTTTAATGGTGATACTGGAAGTACATTAACTAATGACTTTGCTACAGAGGGTATGATGGAAAGTTAATATGAATTAATTTTTAATGTATTGGCTAATTTACATGGAAATCTTGGGTAGCTGTTCTCTAGAGATGAAGTAAGTAAAATCAGATCAGAGTCATCTTAATTCTCAGTAGGGATTTCCTCTTCAGTGGCTTAATGCAGTTTGGCAAATCCATTTTAAATTACCAGCTTCATTAGTTTGGTATAGTTTTCCTGAATGTCTCTGTGTAGATAGTCCCTTGGAGAAAAATTCCTGTAAAGGTGATAAGTTTTAAAGCAGCACGAATATGTTTTTCCAGTTTTCTTGAGTTTGATTTAAAAATTAAGGAGCCGAGTTAAGGAAAAGTGAAACAATCTACTCTTTACCTAGCTTGGAGAGTTCCCTGTAAGGTTTAGTGTTGGCTTGCTTAGTAATATTGCTTAAATAAATATTTCTAATAAAATCTTTCTGAAGCCAAAGAGGAGTTTTTCAAATACAGATTGCATCTAGGCAAGCTTCTGGTGATAAAAGAAATAATACAGGCAAGAATGAAAGATTCTTAGACTGTATGAGGCTGAAGGGAGGAGCCTAAATGAGATGTTCTGCAGAAAGCCTTTCTTTTGGAAGAGCAAGTTCGCTGTCTTGGTAGAGAAGCAGCATGAAGATCACTGTAATTAATATGAACAGAAGTTTTCATGATGAACATAACCCTCATCATGGAAAGGAAAGTGGTATGAAAAAATACCATAATAAAAATAATGGAGAACAAGGGATTGGGAAGACTGAAGAGGAAAACTACTCCTGCATAAGGGAAGCATTGGGAAGACATAATTCAACATAATTCAAGTCGCATTGACTACGTAAGAGTGAATTACAGAGCAAAACCAAACCTGAACTGGAAAAGTTCTCTGTACTAACTATACCAGTGGTTGCTGATGGCTCTAAATTGTAAGTCAGTTTTAGCTAATAAGTTGCTAATTTTTTCCTCCTCTGTTAAAATGTTTTTAATTTTCTGGTGTGCTGAAAATATCTCTGAATAGGACCTTACAAATATATGAACTTTTACCACAACCCATACAGGCAGTGGTATGAAGAATGCTGGGGAAAATTGCTTTTGGCTTCAGGGATACAGAAGACAATGAGAAGCTTCTTTAAAAAACAAACCCAAAAACTAAAACAAACCCAAAACCAATCTAGTTTGCATTTTGTTGTGGAGTGGACCACAGAACCTGGTTATGGGAATCATCCCACACAGAAACTTGACCAGCATCTCTTACTATTGGTTTGCACTGTGCAGCGGAAGAAGCACGAATATTTTCTGTGGTGTTGGTGGGGAACAAGAACTGTAAACAAATGAACTATCACATACTGCTCTGCAAGAGGAGAACAGCTTCACTGCTTCAGTTTGCCAAGACAAAGTAAAAGTCTAGAATCCTTCTGTCCTCTAGAAGAGAGAAAACTCAAGGGAAAGCTTGCCTGACACACTAGAGCTGAAGAAAATGGTGTGATGCTGGAAAAAACAAAACAAAACAAAACAACCCTAGCAGTTTATAGCCAGGCTGTACAGTATATTGCCAATATAGATTTTCAGAACAGAACATTTTTTTTGTCAGCATTCACAGAATAACTATTATTGGCCTTCAATAAGGAACAAAAGCTATTTGGAATAACTACTGTACAGAATCTAAATGTGCAAAGGCTTAAATCCAGACTTCAGCACCTGGCCTGATCAGTCGGGCCAAGAGGTGGGCAGGGAACTGGGGCGGGAGGAGCGGGGGGCAGGAAGCCCTGGGAACTGCTTTGAACCTTCTCCACAGAGTCCCCACAGTCTCTTTCGTACCAAACAGCAGCTGAGCAGTCCCTGCGGGCAGCAGCCTCTCTCTTTATCCTCCTTGCCAGCTTTGTCTGCTTTTCTGGAGGACCCCACGCAGCCCCGGGTCATGCATGTCTCCCTTTGGGCTCCTTTGCACTGAGCAAGTGCAGTGATGATCCTAGGTGGGGATTTTTGCCCATGGGCCATGAAATGTGACATTTACGATTCACCAAGATTTTTGCAATTAGATTTCTTTTTTTTTTCCTGAAAGCCTCTCGTGGTGTTGTTTCTTTTTGCTGCTTTTCTACTTCAGCTAGCTCTTTCTGTTTGGTAACGTACCTCAAGCAGCATTTTGTTGGCCTGGCTAATACTTGCTTTCGCTGTCTTCGGTATGGTCCAGGACTTCATCCAATCTTTGCGTCTTCTGCTGGTTTTCATCCAGATATTCTCTAGCATTTTATGGAAGGTGAACTCCTCACCTTGCACAAACTATCCTTCCTGAATAGTCCTGAGGCTTCTCTTTGGAGGTTGAAAATTGAAAAATGATGGAAAAAAACTCCTTTAGAACAATTTCCTCAATCAATAAATCAAGGCACGCATTTTCAAAACTGCCTGTGGCTTTTTTTGGAGAAAACCCCTGAATTGCTGCGTGTGCTTATTTGTTTTGCATGGTGTTTTCTATATTTCTCAGTGTTTGCCTTAAAAACCTGTTTTAATTGAACACAATCACAAAAAAAAATACAGGCAGAACACCAGTTAGACATTAAATCCTAATTTATGCCCAAATTGCCTTTGCGTGCAATTGGATGAACGGCGATTACAAACAATCATATGTCCAGAACACTGTGCAATGGTGAGAATTCAGACCACAGGGTCCACCTCTGAAATTCTCCCACTGCCTTGCTTCTGCCTTGGAGTCCATAAGTGCAGCTTCTAATGACAGTGCTCCAGCTGCAGGAATCTGCTCAGTGAAAGAGGAGGAGGAGGAGGAGGAGGAGGAGGAGGAGAAGGAGGATGGCTGCTGGCCATTTTTGTTTTCTAATGTGCATGGGTTGAAGAAAGAGCAATCCCTTGTGGGATTTGATTTAGATGGTTTTGGCAGCTGTAAATTACTCACAGCATGCTGCAGAGTTTGTGCTACGAGGTATTTTCAGTTTCGTCAAAATCTTATGCTAAAAAAAATCCCCTCACTAAACTTGGACAAAAATAAGGCAGCAGGACAGCAGATCGCTGCAGATGATTTTCAGCTGGCTTGTGCCTGGCTACTCTATCAGAGGAGTTTTAAGGGGCTGGATTCACCACTCCTGGGCTCCTGAAGAAATGACATTGAATGGCACAAAAACATTGTTTTTCACTGTTAATGGCAAAGTGCTTTTCTTTAGACTTTGCATTACATTAGGGTACACTTACAGAGAGTACTGTCCATTTGTTTTAAGACTATGCTGCAGCACAGGTTTTTAGAGGAATCGGGGAGTAATGAGTTAGTACTTTCTAAAACATTGTTTACTTCTGTGGTTATGTCCTGAAGGCCATTTAAGAATGATTCTTAGTCAGACAGCAGAGCTGCTGCTTATAAAATGTACCTCCGCATAGAAGCAAACAAATAAACAAAAACTTGTGCTAAGTTTAAAAATATCTTGTAATCTCAGGAGCATAGTGTGCAAATACCTCCAGTTTGTGGAGGGCTGCTTTTAGAGTAATTTCTGGTTTAGAAAAAAAAAAAAACCAAAAAAAGAAAAAGATGTATTTTTACAACTTCTATTCCATCTGCTGCAGTAGAACCAGAGTAGCAAGAGAAGTGAGATTGTTTTCCATGAAGAGAGGTGTTGCTGCAATTGCAAGAATAAAATCTGTTTCAGTGGAGGGGAATCTCTTGGAAGGAGCTCAGCCTGCTCAGGTCTCAAATCCCCTGCTAGCTTGCAAGGTTAGACCCCTTCTAAAACCAAGAGAAACAACAAAACCCAAGAAAACCTCCCCAAACTTGCTTTGCTTATAAATTGAGAAATTGAATGGGTTTAACCTAGGAATGATTGAAGAGTGGGCAACACAGGTGTCCTTGCCGACACTTCAGTTTTTCAGAGCAGTCCTGCTCTTTAAGGACGTTTTACACTGTAACAGGCTTGTGACTGTACAGCCTCCCACACCAAACAGAGCCTGCAGCAGAACACACCACCTGCAAAATCAAGTGTTAAGGTGGAAAGGGAGCAAGAGCCGCTCACCTTCCCTTCCATCTGCTGGATCATTCCAGCATCTGTTCTTACTCCACAGCTCTACCTGGTATCTACTTTATTTTTCTGTTTCCTGTATCACTGTGTATAGTACAGATTAAAATATTTTAATAAGTGGGAATATGCAAGACTTTCTAGAAAAATACATGGACGTTTTAATATTGACATTTTTATTTTAGTATTTACATTTTTACAACTGTCAGTACAAAAAGGGTTGTAAATGTCAAAATGAAACATGGAATCACACAGTTTCAGTTACGAAACGATAATAATACCTCTTCAATACATTTCTACTTTTACAAAATTGTATTTTCTGAAGAAAAACTATTTCATTGTCATTCTTTGACCAGCTTCAGTTATAGTTTCATTTTACCATCACTTTCTCAACTGAATTAGAACAACAGTCTCCCCCAAAATGCTGTTATCTTGTATTACTAAATTAGTGTTCATGAACTTCCAGCCTCCTTGCTGCCTTTCTTCTCTCAGTGGATCCTTTGCTGCAGGTACAAATGCACAAATACCCACACACATACCCACACGCCCATCCCCGGGGCTGGGCAGTGGGCAGCCAGAGAGCTTTTGGTCTTGCTTGGTGACACGAGCTTTGTGTCGTTGTCGATCTCCGCCTCCCTGGGCAGGAGGAAGAGGAGAACTGCAGGTGAAAGGCTGCTTGACCCCTGCAGAGTTCTTCCCCACGTTGAACAAAAAGCCAAACTAGAAGTCATGTCAGGTATTCATCCCACATTTTCCTCTCAGGGCCAGGGCAGGACTTCCAAAGTTTGGTACAGTGTGCTATGTGGCTACGCAGGGTGAGCAGTGTCATTGCGATTTGCCGTTACATGCTGTTACACGGTGCTGAAGGTGCATAGATCATGTCAAGCATCCTGGATGTTTCATTTACAATCCCTGTTTTACAAATGCTCCTAAGTGTTTCTTCTAGTGAGAGTCCCCACGTGGAGCAAAGGGAAGGCACGTATGGGGTCACGATTGGGCTGCATCAAGAGCAGCGTGGCCAGCAGGTTGAGGGAGGGGATTTTGCCTCTCTACTCTGCTCTTGTGAGACCTCACCTGGAATACTGCGTCCAGCTCTGGAGCCCTCAGCACAAGAAGGACATGGAGCTGTTGGAGCGGGTCCAGAGGAGGCTACAAGAATGATCCGAGGGCTGGAGCAGCTCTGCTGTGAGGACAGGCTGAGAGAGTTGGGCTTGTTCAGCCTGGAGAAGAGAAGGCTGCAGGGAGACCTGATTGCGGCCTTCCAGTACATAAAGGGGGCCTATAGGAAAGAGGGGAAAATCTGTTCAGTAGGGACAATGGTGATAGGACAAGGGGTAATGGTTTTAAGCTGAAACAGGGGAGGTTTAGATTAGATGTAAGGAAGAAATTCTTTACAATGAGGGTGGTGAGGCACTGGAAGGGGTTGCCCAGAGAGGGGGTGGAGGCCCCATCCCTGGAAACATTGAAGCCCAGGTTGGACGGGGCTCTGAGCAACCTGATCTGGGTAATGGTGTCCCTGCTCACTGCAGGGGGTTGGACTAGATGGGCTCTGGGGGTCCCTTCCAACCCAAAATATTCTATGGTTCTGTGATTCTATGATTGCCCTGTAGCCTGGTAAGGCACCATGGTTATAGGCGTCTCCTCAGGAGACTGATGTGAGAGGAGCACAGGACCCAGCCAAGCCTTCTGCTGGCAGTCCCTCAACTTCCGTTGATCAAGAGGTATTGGTGGATGGGGAAAGAGGGGAGAAACAACGCGGACTGCAATAAATTCTGTTGTTACTGTTAATTCTGTGTAAGGCGCCCCGACCCACCCTCTCGTACCATCAATGGAATTTTGAAGGCTGTGCAAAATGTGTTCCTCTGCTAGATTGGCAGCGGCAAAACCTGGGGCAGCTGAGCAGTTTTCATCCCTGTGTTCCTGTGAGCGCTTTCTGATATTGGAGGCTTCTGTTGGTAGAGAAGAGAGAGGTCATACCTCAGTCTGGGGCCAAAGGATATGACAGTGGTTTCATGCTGTCATCTGTTCTCTTACACATTGTCTTTGCATGTTTTCCAAATAAATCGATAATGGCTTCTACCTCAGCTTCCACAAGACAGTAGGGGAAGTCTTGGCTTTGGCTGCCTGAGTAGGTCCATTCCAAGAGCCTCTGCAAGAGCTTGATAATTTGAGATGAAGATGTAGAAGTATTTTCTCCAGTATATTACACTGGAGAGCTCCTTCTCCTTTGGTTTGCTGTCTGAGTTACACCTGTGCAGAAAGGTTGCACAACGGAGAAGAATTAGAAATCTCTAGTATCACTGTAAATGAGGAAAAATGCCATAAAAATTGATAGATGTGATTGAGAAGAGAACTGGAATTACTTTGTATTGAGTTAAATGCACAAAAAGAAATATAGTGGTGCGTAAAGATTTAATATTGGAGGAGTTTCATATATGTTATCCATAATACAGCATATGTGGCTTTGTGCCCACCTGAATGTGGTTGTCTGTTTCATGCAAAGTGGGCATCTCACAGAAGTATAGAAATTGTATCTAGGGAACACTGGGAAGCTGTTTAAACCATTTAGCAGTGTCAGAGTAATTTCTGAATTTCAGCTTGACTTGCATTTTCCATAATCTGTTTTCTCTGGTTTTCTTTTCCATCTTTCTAAATTCCTTTTAATGTCTTTATGTTTATCTTGCTTTATTATTTGCTCTATGCTTTTTTTAATGCTGTGCTGTTATAGCTCTTTACTGTCTTGTCTTCTCCCAATCCCTTCTCCCACTGATCTCTTCAGCTTTTTCCCATTTTGTTTTTCCTGTTTTCTCCCCTTCCTTACTGCTGTGCAACCTCTAGTGTTTCTACCCATTTCCTCTGAAAACATGTGGACTCAGGACAGTCTTAAGAGATTTGAGGAGGAATATGAGCCAACAGATCTTTTAGGGAATCCTACAATCAAAGCCTTAATTTTAGTAAATAAAAAGTATTATAGCCTTCCCCGTGACAGGAGAGGTGGCTCCTGAGTGTTTGCATCATCTTCCAAACCATGTGGGGAATTCTTGAGAATGTTTTCAGTGATTCTATTTGCTGGTTAGTAAGTCTGCAGTCACTAAATTATTTTGTGTATGTGTGGGCAGATTTTATCTTTTTGCTTTATTTCCCCCCCTCTTTTACTTTATTTCATTACCTCTTTGGCTTTTTGTTTTTATTTTCCTTTCCCTTCCCTTAAATAATTTTCCTCCCCATAACACCACCCCATCACCTATTTCCATCCACTATATCCTTCCAGGTCCTTTTCATCTTGCTGCTTCTACCCTTTTTCTCCTTGTATTTCTCTCTTATTGTCCCTATCATACTTTACTTGCTCCATTTAAAACTACCAAAAGCAGAGAGCCCCATGCCTTTTGGGAATAGGTTTTTATGATATTAAAAATTAAAATTTGGACTGTTCAGCTTAAGAGGTCTGAAGGTTACTTTTCCTGAGACAGTGACTGAATTGCACTTAAAATGTGCTTGCGTTTCTCCCGTCATGGTCTGAATTCTGCTGAATGCTCTGACTTCAGGAGCAGAGCAAGGGAGCTGCCTCACCTGGCTGTTTTCTTTGCTAAGCACTCAGGCAACATTCAGCCTTAGAGAGCATCAGCAGCTGCCACTTGCCATTGCCTGTGGCAAGGAAACGGGGAAGAGTGTGAAGGGATACAGGCTAGCAGAAGGGATCTGCTGCTCAGGCTCCTCCTGCCCAGGGTGGCTTTCAGATCTCTTTTCCCTTGGAGCCTGGCTTCCTCCTTCCACACCTGGGAGAGCCCTGGGCAGGGTGGGATGTTCTTTCTCAGTGAAATGTGTGGAAGTGAAAGCTTTTGAACTGGTCCTAGCGTTAACGAGGTGAAATGGTTTTAAAACTATGTGGTGGATCTACTATAAGCTGATAGTGGTGCTGTAAGCAATAACTTGAGGTGGCTTGTGCAAGTCCTCGGGCACCACCAGTGAGCCCGACAGCCTTCTGTGTGAGGGCTTCATGTTGGCGCAGGAAGGCAATCTGGCTGATGGTGAATGTAAATGGATTTACTGCTACTTTGAGGCAGCAACTGCGAATTACTCATAGCCCCTATGAAGGAATGGCTCGGATCTGAGCAATCCTGGTAAGTGTGATTCAGCTTGGACTTCCCCAGGATCCTTCTAGCACAGCCAAGCACAGCCACAGCAAAATAGTCCTGGCAGGGGTGTGAGGACATTGTGTGTAAGTAGATGTGTGCGTCTTTGCTCCTGGGCATGTGTAACCCTTGTGTAAGCCCCCTCAAACCAACCTCGGTCTAAAATAAGTGAGAAATTGCTCGAGCCCATTGAAGAAGCTGGGATATAATAGTTTTCTGTGACAAATTCTGCATAGAATTGCTTTAAGTTGTATGCAGAAATTAAAGCATTTATTGGGAACTGCACTAAAACATGTCTGTTTTACCGTAGAGGTTTTTTCTTTCTGGTGGTTTGTACTATCAAGGCAACTGTGCTGACTTACGAAGTTTGAAAGCTCTGTTCATTCTTAGGCGAACTGTGCTGGCCTGTATGACTGATTTGTATGAACTGAAATTTGCTTTTTGCTCAAAAGCTGTACATTTCTGGCAGATCCTTTTGAGCACTTTGCAAACCTTTGAAATAAAAAGCTGTGGAGTATTTGAGTGAATAAATAAATAGGAGGAAATCACATGCAGTAAATCACCAGGAGTGTACAGACAGTCTAAGGCTTGTGAAAGAAAAAAAGTGTGAAATAGCAATGATACTGTAAAAGAGATATAATAAAATAAGGAAAAACAGTGGGTCAGGTGCTAAGCAGCCTGAAGGCTGCTTTGCTCCACTCCAGCAGCTCAATATAGCTGTTAAACAAACATTTTATAGCTGGAGGTACACATACTCTAGTTCCTCTGAAGCTGAGTGCTGTGCCACTCTCGCTGTGAGGGTGAAATAGTAGCCCACAGTCCTTGCACTGGCAGTCTGCAGGGCTCATTCAGTGGGTCAGTGTGCGGGGATGGGACAGAAGCAGTATTCACGGCATGTAGGTTTTCGTGTTCGCAGTTCCTCCTTAGTTCCCTGCCAGTTCCCAAGTTC
>KL287185.1:406-21087 GCA_000699545.1 Podiceps cristatus | reverse complement strand
TTATTATTTTTTTCTTTCCTCTCCTGGTGAACTCTTTTTATCTCAACGCATGAGTTTTCCTGTCTTTCTGATTCTTCTCCCGGCCTTGCTGGGCAGGGAGGTAAGTGAGCAAGCAGCTGTGTGGTATTCAGTTATCATCCGGGGTTAAATGATGACACAAACTTTAAACTGAACTATTTCACTATGAGGGTGGTGAGGCATTGAAACAGGTTGGCTAGGGAAGTTGTGGATGTCCCATCCCTGGAAGTGTTCAAGGCCAGGTTGGATGGGGTTTTGAGCAACCTGGTCTAGCAGAAGGTGTTCCCGCCCATGGCAAGGGGGGTTGGCACTAGATGATCTTCAAGGTCCCTTCCAACCCAAACCATTCTATGATTCTATGAATATTAAAATTTCATATCTAGTATGTTTTCTTGTAACATCTAATTATGAGCTACTGACTCTGTGTGACATCGCTGTGCCACTGGAAATGTGAATCAGAGTAATCGCTATTGAAGGGAGATAGATTTATAAAGAAACAGTTGCTTTAGAGAACTTTGAAAATTTGTGTGAATTGTCATTATACAACCTTATTATACAACCAACATTAAAAAATGTTGGTTAACACTGTCCAAGACAGTGTCATTCCACAGTAGGAAATCTCATGCTTCTCTCCAGTAATGCTAAATTACCCACCTCTTCTCCCTGAGGTGTTACCCTGCTAATAACCACACTAATTGCGACCTCAGAATGTGACATGTCTAATCCTTGCTGAGTCTCAGCTGGGATGATAAGGTCATTTCCTGGCTGGGATAGTGGCAATAATTAATGCCAGAAGTACAGCCTGAAGCCTGGCAATTTGCCACTGCAGGATTTGCTATTTTGTGATGCTTTGCTTCTGTGAAATGACATCTTACTCTGGGAGCACTGAACTCAGTGCAACTGACTGAACTTTACAGCGTGAGTCAGAATATCAAGACCATGGCTAGAATCTGTCATTTTGATGATCTCCTCCATTCTGCTTATTTTGTCACAACGTATTTATTTTTGGCTATCAACATGCTGCACTTGAAAGTTTCAAAATATAATCCTCTCTTCATTACATACATACACTAATGTGTAGTGCTGAGAGAGTATAGTACATTGCCACAATTGTCATCATAATTCCATGACTTCATATTTTTTTAAAGGAGATGTTTGAGAATTTTGAAATTTCTGCTACTTTTCATTGCTATGCAAATGTCATAACAAGATGATGTATGAGAGGAAAGGTGTTTTCTTAAGTAACTGTTGCTCATTTTCAACATCTATAGCTCTAAAAATTCTGCCCCTGTAATGTCATGATTCAATATTTTCAATTTTAATAAACCACAAAAGTTGTAAATGATTCTGTTCTTAATGAAAGGGACGGAGAGAAGTAAGTCAAGCTCCTTTATTGTCTTTTCCTAATTGTTAAATTTATGTTGACTAAAATGTTAATTATCACTAATGTTGCTTACCCTGCTTCCTTAAACGTGACCTTTATTAGCTTGATTAACTACACTATATTTTATACTGAGAAGCTGTTACTGCCAGTTTTGATTAGGCAGTTTTATAGTCCGTATAGAAGTTTTGACATTTATAGCTTTATATGCAAGAGATATAACTTCAGCTTGACTTTAATATCTGGAAATTTTGACCTGAATAATAAAATAAAACTGAGTAGGATACTAGTTTTATTATTCTTTAAATAGTATCATGATCACTGTTACTCTTTAAATGAACTAACAAAGATTAAATATACCATAAACATTCATCAACTTGAACATATATTGCTGGCTTTCTTTTAGTGACTTGAGCCCACAGAGGTGGAGAATTAAAATTGGTTGTAATATGATTATTGAATGTTGAAATCTTTCTTTCCTGGAAGAAGAATCTATTCTGGCTGAATCTATTAGCCAGTTGGGCTGATTCAGCAAGCACTAAAATTTTGTAATCATTTTGAATCAGAACACACAATGTTTTGACACCATTCTTGTATCATTTTTTTCAGTTAAAGCATATTGCTCCTTATCCTACTGCAAGGAACATAAAACGCACATCTTTACCTTACAATGAGAACATTTTCTTTCACACTGTCTTCCATGTGAGATGATTCTCTGTCATGTGTAACTGGGGAATTGAAGCCTGTTCTCTTTTGTGTTCATACCGATCCTTTAAAGATAAAATTATACCGGTGAAGTGACATTATAAATATACTGATATAAATATTGCAGGATGATATTTCAGCCCTATTATGCATATAATTTAGAATTCCATCCATTTATCTACTATAAACTTTATGGTTACCATTATAAACAGCCATAAATCTTTTAATCTCTATTATATTGAAGTGCTGTTTGGAATAACAGTAGAGCTTCTCCAAGGCTTCCTTCCGTGCTCCTGCTAGTGCACGTGGTGGAAAGCGTTGCCAAATTTCTGGAGGGTCATGGGAGTACAAGAACCTACACTGGCACAAGAAATCCTGTAAGGACAGTGAGAACAAGAATGAACGCCATATACAGGTAAGATTTAGCTAAATGCAAACAAGATATTACTTCTAAATTCTGTAGAAATTAGAAGTATAATAGGAACAGAATTTAAAACACATGGAAGAATGCCCCACTCTTGAGAGCATAAACAATTATTTTACCCATCAAGAAAGGATGTAACGCATGCGAACAGTTGAAGAAATGCAGATAGGATATACCCTGTCAGTTGGAGAAGACAAGTGTGGACTATGGAAGAGGAAATATGTAACTGTTCACATTTTTCAGTGTGCCAGTATCTATTGTGGGTAGACACAAGAATTTTTAAATTTTAAGATGAAATGCTCTTACTTAAAGACAATCGAGTCCAAATTGTCTGGATACTGTCAGACAGTAGCAGACAGGCTTCCATTTGGGCCTGAAAAATTATGTTTACCTAAAGTTGACTATATGATCAAGGGGACATTCTTCTGTCTCTAGTTGGTGTGGTACTGGAAATGCAGTGTATTATCTGTAAATCTTGAATAAGAAACTTGCCTATTTGGAAGGTTTCAGCATATAGTGCTTATTTTCAGATATTCAAGCAAGTAGTGTCTATATTGCCATTCTAGAAAGCAGTAGCAGATAAGATATCTCGCATATTTCCACATAGATTTATGTTTTGATTGGTTATTTTTATTCAGTGTTTATTCTAGTCATGTAAACTATGCTGAGAATAGTCAAGTTAGACAATAAAAAAATTATTCAGAAGACTGGACTTAAAACAGTATAGAAAGCAGGTTTAGAAATATAGTTTATATTCTTTCAGGGATTACCTGTTTGTCTTGAAGTAAATCATAGAAGCAGCTTACCTTGAAGCAGTAGGTCAATCATAATTATTTATATTGATTGAAAATTAGTCATAATACATTACAGTTGGAACACAATTGATGGACAAGACAGGAAATGTAGCTCTAGACTATAATATGGGATTCTCCACTTTTGTTATAGTTGAAGTACCTGACCAATTAATGGGGAATTCTTTAAGATCATTAGCTACTTCTTCATAGAGTCTGACTATATAGAAATGTTGGTTTTAATTTTTTTTTTTTTTTTTTTTTTGCAAAAAGTTACTTCTCAATTGACATTTACCTCTACAATATAATGAGTTCAACCTTCAATTCATAACTTCAAAATATGAGATTTATTTTAGTTTTTTCCATGGCTATTATATTCTTTTCCATGGATATTATATTCTTTATAATTTGATTTATGTTTAGAAATATAATCACTAAAAAAGCTAGAGCTATTTGTTAATTTTCCAGTATAACATCTTGGGTAAGCACAGGATTTTCTGAGAAGCTATGGAACATTTATCAGAGACTCACACCTTGTGTTTCAGTAATACAAATTTCATTGGATAAGAGAGACTGGCAGGTGCAACCTCATGTTAAGTATGGAAGAAGATATTTCCTCTATATAATGGTATAGACCTCCTGTGTCTTTTTATTTGTTGATGATCTACATGACAACCTTAAAAGAGCTGAGATTTTTGACAAGCTGAGCTGATATCCTTTGAAAATAAACTTATTTAAATGTTCCAAGCTTTTTATTTACATCTTTATTTGTATTCTGTTCTTTTCCACAATTGCTCTTCTCCATTTTTGTCTTCTAATACCTTTTTTATTTTATTTTGTTTTACTGGGCTGCCTGCCTCTCTGTCTATCTATTCCACTTCTCTCCCTTACTGATCCTTCATTCTTGACCTTTATTGATCTTGCATTGTTCAAATTCTTTGACTGTTTTTCATGATCTCTTCTTTAATACTGGATGGAAAGATTTCATCCTGGATCATGTTAACCTCAAACTCTTCTTTCACTATTGATCTGTTAGTTTCCTTTCATGTTATACATCAGTATTGCTTCAGAATAATTTTATATTCTGTTGACGAATATATAAATGGAATCAAAAGTAGCTGACAGCACCTGAGATATTAATCACAAGGGTGGTCTTTGTATTCGTTGTAAGTGAATTACTTAGTTAAAAAATATAATTTCCTTTCTGAGTTTTACATGCCTGGTTGCTGGACAAAGATGAAGCAGAACTGTAAGTCTACCAGTGGGATACTTAAGAAAAAGCAAGTGCTGCCTAATCATTTAAAGTTTTATGGGTACTTTAAAATGTGAAGAGTGCCAGTCCTATTTAATACCACCATTAAAAACATAAATCATCCTCTTAGTTAGAGTGACAAAGATGATTACAGAATGTTTTCCTGGAAAAGAGTTGATGGCATGGAACCCTTTCTTGACGAAGCTAAGCTTTCATGGTGTTTAAACAGCTCAGTCCATCAAATGCTTATTTGTCTATTTCAAGCTTAGCAGGCATTCTCATGCAACCTCATTGTTTCTACAAATCACTGGTTGTCGTGTCACAGGATGAAAAAAATAAGACACGCACACAAAATCCAATGTACTTTGCAAAATGTTAATTTAGTTTTGAAAAGCAGATTGGTTGCCTTCATGTCCTTAGGAAGAAGAATCATTTAGAATCTTGTGCTTCGGTGGTGGACAAGAGTATGTTGCAGGGATGAGAAATCATGCTCTAAATTGCCCTGCACGCAGTACAATCCAGCATATAACAGAGTCTTTCTGTCTAGTGAAGTTCTATATGGTATCTATATGGTAGCTCAACAGGTTAATGATATGACTTCCTTAAACTTCTAGCTTTCAGACAAACAGAAAATAATGACTTGGCTAGAAAAATTTCATAGAATCATAGAATCATAGAATGTTTTGGGTTGGAAGGGACCCCCAGAGCCCATCTAGTCCAACCCCCTGCAGTGAGCAGGGACACCATTACCCAGATCAGGTTGCTCAGAGCCCCGTCCAACCTGGGCTTGAATGGTTCCAGGGATGGGGCATCCACCACCTCTCTGGGCAATTTGCTCAGGGCCTCCTGTTGCTGACTGACCTGAAGTTGCTGGCAGTTAAATTTCATGATGTGGATCTTAATATGCAACTTCCTTCTTGAAATACATTCTTTCCCCCTTTAAGTGTTATGTTCATATACACTGCTTCTGGCTTTGTGTCCTCATCTTTTCTCCTCCATCCCTACTCTTCATGAGACTAAATCTTCAAGTTTTACTTACGGAATTTTTAATAATTTTGTTTAGCGCGTAGGAGAATTATGACTTAAACAGTTATTGCAGTGTTTGGAGAACAAGGTAACTCCCTCTGACTGAAGGATAAGACACTTGAATGGATAGGAAGGAGTACAAAGTTTTCCATAAGCTGGATGAACTTTTCCATCTCATGCTCTTGTTGCCACCTTTCATTAATATCTAGGATTGGGTAGATGTCATGATTTATACATAGGTAAAGAGAGAATTTGAAAGGAGCACATTCATGGCAGAATAATGTATCATCATAAAGTGACATCTTAGAATTTCACATTAAAAATTGTACTAGGCCTGGCTGGGAAGGAGTTAACTTTCTTCATACCAGCCTGTGTGGTGTTGTGCTTCGTATTTGTGATTAAAACAGTGTCAATAACATATCCACATTTTTGGTATTGCTGAACAGTACTTGCAAAACATCTTTTGCAATCTGCTCTGCTCCCTCGTATGGGTTTTGTCTGGGATAAAGTAAATTTTCTTCGTAGAAACTCATATGGTTCTGTGTTTTGGATTTGTGACCAAAACAGCGTTGATAATATGTCTAAGCTTTGATGTTTGTGAGGGGACACAACCAAGACAGCCAACCCCAACTGACCAAAGCTATCCCATACCATATGATGTCATGGTCAGCAAAGTGTGGCCAGCAGGTCAAGGGAGGTGATTCTGCCCCTCTACTCTGCTCTGGTGAGACCTCACCAGGAGAACTGCATCCAGCTCTGGAGCCCTCAGCACAAGAAGGACATGGAGCTGTTGGAGCGTGTCCAGAGGAGGCTACAAGAATGATCCGAGGGCTGGAGCCCCTCTGCTGTGAGGGCAGGCTGAGAGAGTTGGGCCTGTTCAGCCTGGAGAAGAGAAGGCTGCGGGGAGACCCGATTGCGGCCTTCCAGTACTTAAAGGGGGCCTATAGGAAAGAGGGGGAGAATCTTTTCAGTAGGGACAATGGTGATAGGACAAGGGGTAATGGTTTTAAGCTGAAACAGGGTAGGTTTAGATTCGATGTAAAGAAAAAATTCTTTATAATGAGGGTGGTGAAGCACTGGAATGGGTTGCCCAGAGAGGTGGTGGAGGCCCCATCCCTGGAACCATTCAAGCCCAGGTTGGACGGGGCTCTGAGCAACCTGATCTGGGCAATGGTGTCCCTGCTCACTGCAGGGGGTTGGACTAGATGGGCTCTGGGGGTCCCTTCCAACCTAAAACATTCTATGATTCTATGATTCTATTACATTTGTCTTCCCAAGTAACCATTAAGCATGATGGAGCCCTGCTTTCCTGGAGGCACCTGAGCACCTTCCTGACAACGGGCAGGCTGGGAGGGGGCACAGTCAGGATAACTGTCCCAAATCGACTAAAGGGAAATTCCATACCCTACAACATTAAATCTTAGGGAAGGGAGAAGGAAAGGGAAACATTTGTGGTTACGGCATTTATCTTCCCAAGGAACCATTACCTTTACTGAGGTCCTGCTTTCTAGGAAGTGCTAAACATGCTGATGGGAAGTGATGAATAAATTCCTCTGTCCGATTTTTTTTTTCCCTATGAAACTGTGATTGTCTTGATCCACAAGTCTTTTTGCCTTCCTTCTATTTTCCCCCTATTCTGTGGGAGAGGGGAAGTGAATGAAAGGTTGCATGGGTATTTGTTGTTGGCCAGAGAGACCCACAAGAGAAATAGAACATGAATATGTATGAATAAACTTTCTTTTCTGTAAATTTTGGCCTTCCAACTCTCAAACAGTAAATTACAATTTAAACTTTGTGCTGTATTCTTGAATTGTGTTGTTTCTTGCACATTTACAGCTATGGGTACATTGCATTTCTTTGCTGCTTTTTCTATATGTTGTAAATAGAGGCTGCTTAATTAAATCCCTCTTTTTCTTCTCTTCAGGAGACTTACAACAGCTCTGAGTATCCAGAGAATATTGTGAAACAGCCCAGGAACATTTTCTTTATTCATAACTAGCCTGGAGGAAGTGTTGTCTGTTAAAGGGAGGAGAACATTGATTTCCAGAATATTTTTTCTTCCTAAAACAAAGGGTATGCATAGAAATACAGGACAGAATTACTCATGTTTAAAGCTTTCATACAGCACTGCCCATGCTTACAGCTTTAAGTGACCTAAAAGAGTGAAAAGTAATGGTCTAATTTATCAATATTCTTATAAAGTTTGAGAGAAATACTCTGAATTTAGTTGACCATTCTGGTTTGCATTTAGATAAACCATAGGCAAAAATATGCTTGGAGCTACTTTTCAGATGTCAGGCTGATGAAAAGTTGATATTTTATCTGAAATCACCATTGTCTTTTTTTCCTGTACACCTGAAAACCAGTTAAATTTTCACCCTTTTTTCTTGTATCATCTGATGTCAAGCATTAATTTGAAATATTTATTTATTTTTACCAACTGTTATTACACTTTTAAAGATTGTTGTCTAGTTCAAAATTTTCAAAAACTATTAATGGCTTTGAAGGGAACCTGGTATAAGGAATTGGATTAGCACTGTTAACATGTCTAATCTTTTTAGCATATCTCAAAACTGATGTAAAAATCCCATTCACTCACATTCCTCCAGATGGTGGGCCTCCCATATTAGCTGTATATATCTTCTCTCTCTCTCTCACTCTCTCTCCCTCACATTATATCCGTGGAAATGTTTTAGTATTCCTCTAATTATTGAGAGGGTAATATTTAGGAGAAATATCCCTTAGTCCATTTCCTCCACTGGAAAAATTGCCACTCTTTTCATATGGTCTGCCACTCAAGTGCAGATAGTAAATTTCTACCAGCTAGACAGACATGAAAGAGACCGCATTATGTGAAAATGGATTTTCTTTTTTTCTTTTTCTTTTTTTTTTTTTTTTCCTAACTCAACAGCATATTGATCTTCAAGGACAACCAATTTGTGGCATCTGTCATCTTTCCTGTTAAAATTATTAGTTCTCACTGTACCTTGGGAACTTCTTTTGAGTTGTCAAAATTTGTCTGCCACCTCCTGTGGCCATCACAAATGTAATTCAGGTGAGGAGGAAGTCTGGAATCCTATAGTCCACTCTGATTTAATATACAAAGGGTATAGAAGATGCTTAGTTTCCATTACAAAAAGAAATTAACTCCTGTGGAGAACTGAGAGGTTCAAGACATATGGAAGCTGTCCCTGCTAGGGTAAATTCAATAGGAAGTTGTTGATATACTGACTCACTATTTTATGGGAGTTAAACCACTTTAAAAGGGATCAGAAGATGGCAAATGGGATTGCTTACAGACAAATTCACTGGCAGAGTCCTTTCACCTACGAAATTTGTCAGTGTTAACCCTAATGGTAGAGTCATGCAACACTTAAGTATTTTTTGCCAAATCAGCAGTGTCAGCCTAATAGTGGCTAGGCAGAAATAGAAGGCATAGCGCAATAATCACAAAAGCATTTGAATGAACTTCCAGCCTCTCCATTGTACCTGTAATTAGATGTCTCCAGATATCAATTTCAGAATGAGGCTTAAGAATCAAAGCTCTGGTTACAACAACCTCTTACCATGTTTGATTGCTTGAAGAGGTAAGCATTTTTGAATCACCAAGTGATTATCCCAGACACTGTAAAGTAGATTGCTCTGGAAAAAAAACCTTCCATCAATAGATCTAATACTGTTTGATCTGTACCTTTTCCTCAAGGGCTTTTAAGGTGGTAATGAGACAAGTAATTCATTTCTTAAGGTGTCTAAGAATAAAAAAGACTCATTTACTTAGACAGTGTCTGGACTGTAGTAGTCAAAAGAATTCCCAGGACTACAAATTTTTTTTGCTAAGTACTCTTCAGCATAGAAAAATCTATTTTACCCTTCTTGTCAGGATTTACTGAGATTCAAAGAACCTAAAATAAAACCTCGGGCTTCATTTTTGGCAAGAACAGACCATATCCTGCTTTGCCTTCCCTTATGCAAATTAGTATAATATATTTGTCTTTTTATTGTGTTTTTAGGGACAAAGTTCATTGCATCAAGTTTCAGTTATATGTTACCCATTCATCGCTTAGATCACATTCCGAATGGTTATTCTCTGGTTATATCTTTTATAAAAACAATTTAATAAGGTCACAAAACTTTGCAAATTCCATTTCTCTTACCAGAGGAAATAAAACCTTTCACATAACTATAGTTTTTTTATGGATGGGACTTGGATGGGTCTATTTTTTTTCTAATTTTGACTCTTCCCTGGTACCTAAAATTTTGTGGGAATAACTGTTTGATCATATAATTTTATGGTCAGATCAACTGTCTAGGCAGCTATTCGGTGGACCAGTATTCATTCGCAGGTTGTCTTTTCTCTTTTCCTACATACAGTGATCAGTGTCAGCAATTACATTACACAACAGGTCCCATCTTCTATGTACACTACTCTATTAGAATCCTTCTCTATTTAAGTTTCTTTTGTTGTTTAGTTGGGGTTTTTTTCCCTGACATTTTTTTTTGTTTTTGCTGTGACTTTTCTCTGTCTTTGTGCCTGATATATTGATCTCTAGTTAGAGTCTCATTTTAGAATATGACATTTTTTTTCCTGCACTGTGTCAGACAATCTGTAAATTTTCCATTAAAGTATTATTCTCCTTAGTTTTTCAAACTCTCAAAACTGGTAGTACCTTTTGTTCTCTAAAAGGCAACAGTATTAAGCAATAAATACAGAACTCAGAAAAAAAACCCCAAACCCCAACACCCCAAACTTCTATTGATATATAAAATTAATTATGTTTCAGTAGTACAAAAGAGAGAGAATGTGGAGGGAAATAATTTAAAGGTGAGGTAAAGATATTTCCAACTACTCCCTCAGAAGCTGCTTCATGTTGTCTGTGTAGTGCTGCCCTCTTGGTACTGGGTGATTCCTAACTCACTGTGCTCCTGATCTTGTTTCTTGACAAGAGCATTCTCCACCTTTTGGCAACTTCAGTTATTTTACTTATAGCCAGACTTCTCTAACTCATTGAATGATTTTCCCATCTATCCCTTAGAACTCCTGCATCTAATGGGTAATAAATCAGACCTTTCAGATTCACCACTAGGTAAGCAGAAAAAAAGAAAAAATTCCTACCCTGCATTCTGTCAGGGCAGGGATTAAAATAAAAATAATCCTACAATGGAGACAGTTGTCATTTTTTTTTCCTTACATAAGACTTTCTTTAAGCCCATATGGAAATGATGGCAATCAACTTAGAATCCTGGCTCTTTAGTTTCCCTAATTCAACATGCCCTGGCAAGTTCTTAACTTAATTTCTCCTCCTTCTTTCAGTTGGCTGCCCTGACTCCAAGAAGATGTTAGGCAAGTCTAGAGTAAACCTCTGCATATCTTGACTGTCCTCAGGCAAGGTGAGATGACTAATTATGTATTTAACTATATGACACGTTTTAGGTGATAAGGACAACACATGGTAATATGAATAAGTAGGTCATTACTTCCTCACCCACTTAACATTTTTTAATTAACAATTTTTTCCTCTTCTTCTCTGCCTGGTTTCTCCTACAGAAGTCTTCTAGAGACAAAATGTTAAAACTTTGTAAATTATGCATTACAATAAACACTCATTTTAACTAATTATGAGATTAAACTCATAACATTCATTTACCAGGAGCTTCATTATAAACACCAAATGTTTCACAACAGATACTAAAGCTTGGAAAAAAAGATATTGAGCAGTGCTTCCACTAAACACTCCCTGATACGTTTTTGAGGATTCTTTTCAGATGTCATATTACGGAATTTAGCACATTAACTTGGGTGCAACACTTTGTATTACAAAGATGTCTGCATCCAGAAGGCGTGGAATAAGCATAGGTGACTGTGCAAGAGTAATGTTACAAACAAAAGAAATATTTGTGTGCATAGAAATTTTACATATGTATTTTAAACTTTTATAATTGAATGTCAAATCCAGAATGTGTACTCAGGGTGGAAAGTGACTTTTATTTAAATAAATGTATTTTATTTTCTCATCTTTTCAGAACACAAGAGAAAGTTGCTCTTGTGCCACACTGATTTTTATGCATGTTAACTCCTTATCCTTTTGCTTTATTTTTGAATTTTTCTTTCTTGTTATTTCCTAATATATAGCAATCCTTTTAACTACCAAGCCTAAAATCACCTTCCTGAATGTCCTTATGCTTCACTGTTGCATTCTATGCCTCATAAATTAGATATATTTTTGAACTAAGAACGACTTTGAAAAAAACATCTAACATGTTGAAAATGAAACTGCTAATAAAGATAGAATGTTTTCTATAATATAGAATGTTTTCTATAATATAGAAATAGTTGTCCTGTTCATATCAGTGTTTCATATGGAAATCGTATAAAGTGTCCTTGCTTAAGTAAAACAGATTATTAATCAAACAAAGTAAGACTAGAATGAACTCTTATTTCCTCATTTAACACTTAACGACACGAATTAGAAGTACTGTTTCTGATTTCATACATCAAAAGAAAGTATAATTTAGTGACAGAAGATATTTTTAAAAATCATTAGCCTCTCTGAAATCTTGATAAATATTAACTTACAAACGTCTACTAGCACTTGTTATTCTATTTAATGCCAGAACAGAATCTGACAGACTAAGGCAGGATTATGTATTTAAATGAACCAGGTAAATTTGGATCCAGAAACAAATTTGTAAATGGATTAAATGCTTACTCCCTGAAGCACAGATCACTGGGTTAAGTATCAGGATTGAAATCCCCACATTCCTTAAACAACAGCTTTGAATCTTTTTCAGCCTCCTTCTCTTCCTTCAAAAGGATACATATCTGGTTCACAATTATTTCAGGCTAGATTTTGGGAATCTGTCTCTCCAGCTGAGGCCTTTGCCTGCAGAGCATTCAAGATTACTGATAATATGTGATCCTCATGGTTCTCACAATTTTTCCCTTTTCTCTTTCTTTGTCTCTTTTCCTTTCCCTTTTCCCCTGTTTCCCCTTCCCCTTCCCTTGCCTTTCCCCTTTCCTTTCCTTTCCTTTCCTTTCCTTTCCTTTCCTTTCCTTTCCTTTCCTTTCCTTTCCTTTCCTTTCCTTTCCTTTCCTTTCCTTTCCTTTCCTTTCCTTTCCTTTCCTTTCCTTTCCTTTCCTTTCCTTTCCTTTCCTTTCCTTTCCTTTCCTTTCCTTTCCTTTCCTTTCCTTTCCTTTCCTTTCCTTTCCTTTCCTTTCCTTTCCTTTCCTTTCCTTTCCTTTCCTTTCCTTCCCTTCCCTTCCCTTCCCTTCCCTTCCCTTCCCTGCCACTTTTCCCTCCACTTTTCCTTCCACTTTTCCGCTTTTCAACTTTTCCCTTTCTTTTTCCTCCTTCCCTTTTCCCCTTTCCCTTTTTTTCCTTTCCTTTCCTTTCCTTTCCTTTCCTTTCCTTTCCTTTCCTTTTTCCTTTTTTGTTACCTTGCCTCGCCTTGCCTTGCCTTTCCCTCTCCCCTTGCTCCCACCAAAGTTTCCACTATGGCTTTTACCACTATTTTTCTTATATACAGTCTTCATTTGCCAAAATGTCATTTTAAATTGTTTAGATAATTTTAGTAAGTACCTCTGGAGATCAAGTATATAAAACCCCATGCTATTCTGCTTTCATTTTTTTTTTTTTTTTGTGAAAGCCATCTGTTAGACAATACAATACACTTCCTTATCTTTACCATAAATTGCACTTTCTCCTAAGTGTGATTTTTTGAGCATCAGTGTGCATATCTGATAAAAAATTTCTAATGTGATTTATTTTCCTTTACTTAAATGAGAACTTTGGAAGCTCAATACAATTCAATAGCAATATTAAGAATATTAGTATGCCTAGCTGTAAATGCTATGAAACCACCAGAGACTATTGAAGTTTTTTTTTGTTTGATTTTGATATTTGAAAAGTTCTAAACTGAAAGGGTTTGGGGTAGCTATAGATATTTGCTCAAGACAATTAAATTCTTATTGGAATCTTTGGATTCATTAATCCATTTAAATCTTAAAAATATCTGGGAAGACATATTTCTTCAATAGTAGAGAAGAGGGAACCTCTAGAAAGGCAGAAATTTCTTGCAAATGAAAGATAAAATAACCCCTCTTTATCTCTTGCCCAGGAGATCAAAATAATACTGAGATTGTTCAGTCTTTCAGAAAAGAAAAAGATGCTGCCACCAAAGAAATGGTTAGTGTATTTAATCTTCCAACTTTATTTAAAAATGAAAGCATACTGTAGTAGGATTGAAAGGCAGAAGGGAAGAGAAAATGGAAAGGAAAAGTGGCTAGCAGGAGCTGATTTTCAAGCTTTTTCATGTTGGTAATGGAAAAGAGCTAATTTAATCGTTTGTCTATACAAAATTCTAAAACAAAGTAGTTGTAAAGCGAGGATTTCTGTTAGGCTATATTTTTCTTCAGATCTTTAGTTGATGCTTTCACAGGTGACAGGACAGAAAAGTATTATTCACAAAAAGTGATGTGGCAGAAAAATCCCCGTAGACACTTCAAGTTGGCTGCGTCTACTCTGATGGACTAGGAAAACAAACAAACCTCATACCTCTAAAATAGTACCATGATCTAAGTAGAATGTTTTTACCACCAGGCTCAGGTTATTCTGCATCTCATAGCTTCTGGTACAAACAGTGGTCAATTCTTTTACAAGCAGCATTAAATCAAAGGCAGACCAGCATGACCCACCCCTGCGGTGTCAGCAGTAGAGTTTTTAAAGAAGTGATAGGACATGATACATACTACTAACAACAGGGACGTGATTCATGGGTAATGTTAACAGAATTGCCTATTAATAGTGCAGAGTATTCACAAAGAATATAAGGTTCTTGGAATATGTTAATATAACATGAGAATCACAAAATGAAATTTCTCAAAAGTGGTAAAACCAAAACCCTGTGATATTTGAAAGACTAAATCTAACTTTTGTGATCAATCAATGATGGATTATAACTGGATGCATGCATGAGAGCAACATTAAGAAAAATACAACTCAGTTAAACGAAGAGTGGAAGATAAATGGCACATAATCCGTTATCTTTGTGGTCCTTGAAAGTTATTCTGTTCATTCAGAAATTATTCTTTTTAACATTAAATTAATTTTTCTCCTGACATCAGGGAATTACAAATAACAAAAAAGAACACTAGCAAGGAGTTATTTTTGTGAGTTTTGTCTAAAATGAACATCGATTTATGGTATGTTTCTGTTATTTTATGTCTCAATGTGATTGGCTGATAGCATGCATCAACATGCTATTATGGGCTGTCATCCCAAGACCACCATTCTGTATTTTGTGAAGCCATCTATTCATGCAAGGCTTATTATTGTTGTTTAAGCAATTTCCAAGAATCAAGTGGGAGTCTTGATAAAAGAATTCCAACAGTATCTGGTAGCTGCCAAGTATACATTCCCTGAAAAGACTGTTTTAATGGTACAAGATGTTTGAAAAATGCCTTAATCACAAAGAGAAGGGTGCTGCTCTCTCAGTACCTAATCTTTAGTTCTGAGGTGGGTAAATGTTTGGGTCATACTTATGCAATTGTTTTTGTGGTCAGCAGAGGAGCACCTTTAATGAAATGGAAATTGTAAGCATGCACTTGCTGGAAGTAATCATCCACTCAGAATCAACACAAACGTTGGTTGGTTTAAATTGCTATGTTTCTTGAAAGAGACTGACAGAGTCAGATAAATTTACCTCTTGAAAAATAGTCTTTATTTTGATTAGCATATTCTGTAGATATTAGTTCTTCATGGGTTTTTAACCCAAAATATTCAATATCTGTATCCTTAAAAGTACAGAGAAGAAAATAAAGGGAAACAAGAAGCTGATGGATATTTGACTCATTTTCTATTCTCAAAATACGGTGAGGATTAGTAGTGGGAATATTGTCCTAAGCATTCCAGGGGAGGAAAAGAGAACAGACTTGGTAGAAATGAGGTTGAGGCCTGTTCATGTGTTATATCACTGAAGTAAGTTATAGGAATGAAAACTAGATGCATACCACTATCTTTACCCACTCCTTCATACCATCAGTTCTGATTTCAGTGTCTCCTGCAACATTGCATCTTCTATGTTCTGATTTCCTACCATTATAAACCTTTTAAAAATCATATTAGTTTCTTTTCATCCTTGCATTTATCACATACATTTCCTAAGAGCCAATGAAAAAGTTTGATGAAAAGATCATCAAATTAGTTGTCACTTCTATATTCACAGTAATAGTAATTTTAATGATATGATTTAATGATAGCGGTTGATTACTTTTGTTTCTCGCTGTTATCAGTATAGTGGCCACGCCCTTTTTGTTCAATAGTTGTTGGGATTAATCCATCTTTCTACGGAATAATCAGTATTTCTCAGAAAAAGAGAGTTTGACTTGGATGTTGTCTCCTACCTGCCTGCTGTAAAAAAGTACCTGTGTGACAAAACTCAGACCATGGTTTTCTCTGCTTTTGAACCATCAAGAGAGTCTTTGCCAGAGGAGATCAGTTTCCCCACAAACCAGGTATGTATTGCCCCTCCAGACCACTTCCCGTTTTGGCAGGTAGGAACCATGCAGTGCCAAAGCCCTCACCCTGCAAGGTGATGGATCCTACTTTTTCCCTCACTCATTGCAAGGCTTCTTACAGACATTAGTTTTTGAATGGCTGGTTTTGGCCAGCCCCACCCATTGAAGTGAGATCTTGATCCTGAGTTCCTGATCCTGTATATTTTAGCTTCCAGTGCAGGGCTCTGCGACCCCATTACAGTGTAGCTTTATATGTTTTTTTGAAGAAACAAGACAAATTTTTGGACATGAGGTAATGGTCTTACTAAGTAGTTCAGATCTTCCTCAGGTTGGTAGAATAATAGGCATTCCCACTGGTGACACTCAAGACATTTTACCCCACTACCCACAGGCACATAAACTTTTGAAAATGACAGTAGTATCAGCAGTTTGTTCAAATATTATCTGCATCCTACTACTTAAAGGAAAATACACTGGACTTTCCAAGCTGTTTAAAGAAGCTGCTCTCTAGTTATTATCAGGAACTTTAGTTTTCAGACTAATGGTAAAAAATTTCAAGTTAAGCAAACTCCTCCACTCAATCCTTAATTACAGAGGCAGTAAGAATGAGAAAAAAAAATAATACTCAGTTTTAGAGAAGCCTTTTCAAGGTGTAGAAAAGCATTAGAAAACAATTATATGTTGCTACTACATACAACTGACACAGTGAAACGTTCTACTGTAAAGCTTTTAGATGAGGCTTTTACCCTGTTTTACCTATGTATTGATCTAGTTGCTATTTCTCATACAAATATGCAAGTGCTTTTGATAGCATAAAACTTTTTTCTTCTGTTAGATTATAGTAACATATGTTAAGACAACTATCTCTAGGATATTATCTGTTAAAATCATAGGCTCACAAATTAATTTAGATTGGCATGGATCTCTGGAGGTCCTCCAATGCAATCCACTTGTCAAACCAAAGCCACCTTTAAAGCAAGATCTACCTTTAAAGCTAGATCAGGTTCCCAAGACCTTTTTGAATGCTATTTTAAGTACCTCCAAGGATGGAGGTTCCACAAGCACTTTGAGTGTCCTCATGGTTAGAAAAATAATCATAATATTTTACAAAATCTCCTGTGGTTTCCTCTTCCTTTATTGCTGATAATGCAGGGTAATTTTTGATGCCTCAGTCAAGGAATTACATTTATTTCATCTCTACACTTCTAGATACCAACATACCTCTGGAATGTAATAAAGTCCAGTGTATGCAATCCATGGAGCACAGTTACCACAATTCTGTGCAGCTCTTCTGAGAATAGTTGTCTTCCTGCTTTCTGCTCTCTTTACTATATAGCAGAAGAATGAGAAAGACAACATATAATCAAACCCTACAAAACCTGGTATGCTAAGAAACTATAATAATATATTATACTGTCAAGTTTCTTATCGATCCACTTAAAGGGACATTGACCTTTAATATTAATGTGCTTTTAGCTACAAATGTCATTGGAAAAGACTATAATACTTAATCTTCTGTGACATAAAATGTGCATGTCAACTGTGAACAAAACTACAGACTGTAGTTAAGAAATGTAGCCTTAATTGCATCATCTACTTGTCAGGAGGCTCTCACCATTTACTATAATGAAAAATGGAGATTAAGAGTATTACCAGGCCAAAAGGCTACTATTCTTCATGGAAAGACATTACTGTGAAATAAAAAATAATTAGATTTTTGTTGCAGACAGGAAAGGTGGTTAAATTATACATGTTTATTTCAAAAGATTAATATCAGGATGCTCTTGATATAAAAGGAGAAGTACCAGCACGATACTTTACAACAGTAAACAGAAAAAGGTTTATTGATTCTTTTATCTGCCTGGAATTTATTTTCTTATAGGATATAAAATATAAATTATAAGGCATAACCTTTATTCAGAGGGGATGTTGAACAGAAACACTGTTATATGTGCACAAATAGACTCCAAAACCACTTTTTTCAAGAGTTAGGGGCTTTTAAGAAGTCAAGGGTTTTTGGCTGTTCTGAGTGCAAGTGCCCCGGCACTGGCAGCAAGGTGCTGTGGGGCGGCCTCCATGAGGAGCAGCTGAGCTGCCCCATGCCAGACACAGGTTGTTCCAACAAACCAACCACAGGGCACAGCTGAGCCCAGAAGCCACGATGGTGCTGTTTATGGGAAAACGGCGGAAAAATGCTGGGGGAGGAAGAAAGAAATTCACAAAAAGAGTGAGAAACAACCCTGTGAGAGAAGGGGAGAGAAGAAGGAGGGGCTCACACTGGAGCAGGTGAAAAAGTATGAGGAGGAAAGAGCTGGGGAGGAAACTGCTGTGTCCTGACCACAACCCAGCCCAACCCCACACCACTCAGTGTGAGTGAGGCAGACAAGTGCGGAGTGAAGTTGAGCATGGGAGAGTGGGGAAGAAAGGTCTTGCTTTAATGTTCTTTCAGTTTCTCACTACCTGAATCTATTTCAATTGAGAATAAATTAATTTTCCCCAAGTTGAGTCTGTTTTGCCCATGACATTAATTGGTAAGCCGTCTCTCTTTCCTGTTCTCCCCCCTTGTCCCATTAAGGAGTGGGAGTGAGCAGCTGGGTGGGAGTTTGGCCCTTAGTCAAGTCTAACTCACTACACTGGCCAAAGCCCAGTTTGGGTAATTAAATTTGCTTTACCTAAAATCACTTCTCTGTTTTACAGAGCACTTCTTTAAACCTCCACATGAAACATTGTGCTACCAAATTGCTATTCCTAAACAAAATCTAAACCCAAGAGACGTGAGAGGTGGCTGAGTTGCAGTGATGTTCAAAGGATGCATGAACTTACTGAATCAGTTAAGACTTAGTAATTGTTTGGATTATCAGTATTGCTTGCCTTCCCCCCCCCTTCCTTGTTTCTTTAACTTACATGTAACTTTATTTTTCTCATTTGATCTTCTTCGTATTAATGTGTGTATATATATTAATATTGTTTGAGGAGCAAGAAGTTAAAAATACTGTCAATGATCAACATCTTTTTATTACTGAAAGACTTAGAAAGTACTCAGCTAACACTACAGAGCAGTCATTCTGATCATATAAGAAGATAAAACTGTTCAACACTGCTAGGTCAAGGTAATGAAGCAGTTAGATGAAATGGTTATGGCAGCTGAAATGATACATAGGTTACAATCAGATGAAACTTTAGGACACTGAAAGTTACTTTCTACACAGTTAATTGGACAGTTTGAAAGTTGGCATGGAAGACGTTGCAGGTCATGAAAAAGAGTTGGCTGCAAGATGGTTTCCATCTGAAGTGTGTTGAATAATGCAATCTGCTTAAGTTCAGTGGTGTGTAAATGTGATAATCATAGTCTGCATATATTTCAAATGACAGCAGTGATCATGTGTTTCATTTTTTGAAAATTACATTCAATATATCTTATTCCAAGAAGCTACCAGCAGAAACGTTTATGCACTTATTCTTCAGCCATGGCTCTGAACCAATATGTTCTTATGACAGGGTAGGTCTTAGAATAGATTACATGGAGACATCAAGTTTAAAGTAGCAAATATAATTTTCTCAAAGTAGTACCATAAGTCATAGTCCGTTATGTGATACAATACAGCACAGAGCTGAACATAGTGCAGGGAAAGCTGCATAATCTAATGAACATTATTCCAAATGTTTCTGTCAGTCCTAGTAAAGCAAACCATAGAGACTTATAAAAATCATTTAATGATTTCATGATTCCATAAACTCACAGCATGAGATAATAAAAATTGCCATACTGTTTTCATCCAACTTTTTAAAAACCTTGAATGTCTGATAAATATAATTTGTCAAATAATACAGTCAGAATGAAAATGATATTTCTAAATATATACAAGAACATAGTTATATTTGTTATACTGCTGATGTTAGCTATGCAAAAATTAGAATAACTTTTAGCCTGTAGCAGACAAATAAGGTCATTAGGAAGACCTATTAGAGAACTGTTAGAGACTTATTAAAGATACTGTGGGAGTCTGAAGTATTCTCAAGAAAAATTTCCCGTTTTCCCTGAAAGGAGACTTTCTTCTCTGTTTTCATAGTCACTAAATCTAGTTATTTCCACTCTAGGAATGGAAACTCTAGTTACATCCTAGAGTTAGCGCTATACCTAAGATATGCAATCAGTAATATTAGCACTAGAGGAGCAGATATTCAGTTTTCCCACTGAGTTCAGTGAGTTTAAGCGCTCAACCTTTCTGAAAATCCATTCTCTTTGTTGCATAGTAGATACAGTAGTCATTGAGCTTCAGAAAGCTTTGAAAATTTTGGGCCAAAGTGTAACTCTTTCCTTGCCATAGACTGTAATATTTCTTATTATATTACTGATCCCTTCCCTGTCTATATAACATTGGACTTTTAGAGTCCATACTACAGCTGATAGAATGACCAGAAGTGAAATATTGTGTTTCAGTCATGATATCTACTCTGGAATTCAGCTGTAGGGGGATATATCTGTCAGGTATGGGAGCAGGGAGGGCAGACTCATTTATGTTCACTCCATTGCGTCTCTGTCAGTCAGGGCTAAGACTCACCCTAGCTAT